>ML386956.1:0-13467 GCA_005239525.1 Nicotiana knightiana | reverse complement strand
GGTGAGCACAGGAGGGGGGGGGGGGAGTGAACATCCACTATTCCCTTGAGGACCTCGAGACAGCAAGAATTCGGCCATGGGAGGAGCCATAAAGGCTAAGGGTGGTAGAGAACCACCATTGTTACCGGCGAGCTAGCAGTCGGCGAGTAGTAGCCATGGTTAGCAGGTGGAGTTTGAGAGAGAACAAGGGAGTGACAGCGGGTGAGTGATGAGAGAATGAGGGTTTGGAGGGGTATGGTCTTAGGTTAATTTAGGAAAGGACGGATCTGGTCCGTTGATCAAAATTGATCAACAGCCTAGATTAAACAGAAATTGGGTCGGGTAGATTTGGGAATTGGGCTAGTTTAATTAGAGGTTTGGGCTGATTTTAATAGGCTGAAATTGAAAAAATGAAATAGGCTATTTGTTAAATACCCAATTCAAATTAATTAAAATAATTTATAAAATAGCTAATAATCATAAAAATGAAGTTCATGCATAGAAAATAGTTTAAAAAGATAATTTAGTATTTTAAAATACAAAGGACTAATTTCTGGTAGAAATAGTACAAAATTATATGCTTGGGCTATAATTTCAAAGTTATCGCAATTATAGCCAAAAGGTGCCAACTTGGCTATTTATGGCATAATCAAATCAAGAAATGTTTTTGAAATCATTTGTGATGCAATTTTATAATTATTTATTAGAAATAAAATAGTGGACAAATTAATAAAATGTAGAAAAATTATGGAAAATACCAATTGCTACTAATGCATGATTTTGAAGGTATATGTGCAATTTTAAAAATATTTTGGAAAAAATTGGGTATCAACAGCTGACCTCTTTACCCAGAAAGGATGAAAGAGTTGTTGGGTAAAGATATGATGACCAATTTTGACCGAGCGAAACGGTTAGAGAGATTTTGGTCGTACTCTGGTTTCTGAGTTGCCTACATATCCCTGGTTTTATAGGAATTAGGCCGTATGTAGTTCCGGATTCACCGGTGAAACATACTGGTGAATTCATTACAAGAACGAACGCAATATCTAGGGATGGGCGAATGAACGGTTTACGGGAGAGGTTAGGTTTGATACAGTTAAGGAACTGGAGCGGGATTGCTCCTGCTGGGATAGACGTTGCTCGCCGGGTTACTTGCAAATAAGAGTAATACAAGCGTATATTGTGCATAAATTTAAACATGATGCAGGTTCCCTTTGGGACTATGAAATCCGTCTTCGGACGGTTAGGGATGATGTCCTTAGACCATGATGTCTTGGGCCATGAATTGTTTGATGAGAGATTTGCAGGCCATGAAATGATGTTCTCGGGTCATGAAGATGGTGCCTCAAAACTATGACACCTTTGAATAATGATATGCAAGATTGAGAGAGATCCTCAGGCCATGACATAGTGTCTTCCGGCTATGAGGATGATGTCGTTAGACTATGATGCCTTTGGACAAGTTGGCGATATTTCAGCCCATGAGATGAAATAACATGATGTCAACAAGACAAGGCTTAGTCTTGCGAAATGGAGGGAAGAGCTTGGCCCGAAAAAGGAGCGAAGTAAATAATGCTTGAGAGACAGTGCTTAGTCTCGGTGAAGAAGTAAATTGGAAGCAGAGTTTAGCCTCATGCAAGTAGGGAGACAGAGCTTACAACAACAACTACCCAGTAAAGTCCCACAAAGTGGGGTTTGGGGAGGGAAATGCATACGCAGACCTTACCCCTACCCCGATAGGGTAGAGAGGTTGTTTCCAATCGACCCTCAGCACAGGAAAATAAAAGAAAAAAGGCAAAGACAATTCATTAGTAACTCCAACAGAAATCGCAGAAATAATAGCCTAAGTATGAAAATCATAAAATAAATTCCATGCAAGGGCATTATCCAGAAATTAGCGTCCAGGAGCTCAATAAAATCCGCAATCCATCTAAGGTACACCCTACCCAACTCCCCTCACCCCGGGGATGAAGAAAGAAAAGCTCTGGTACCCCCTATCCTACAACCCTGATGCTAGACCTCCAGACCTTCCTATCAAGGGCCATGTCCTCAAAAATCCGCATTCTTGCCATGTCCTGCATAATCACCTCCTCCCAATACTTCTTAGGCCACCCTCTACCTCTGCTCGAGCCAACCACCGCCAGCCGCTCACATCTCCTCACCGGGGCATCAAGGCTTCTCCTCCGCACGTGCCCGAACCATCTGAGCCTCGCTTCCCGCATCTTCTCGTCCACCGGGACCACACCCACCTTCGCCCGAATATCTTCATTCCTAATACTATCTATCCTACTGTGCCCGCACATCCACCTGAGCATCCTCATCTCCGTTACCCTCATCCTCTGAATATGGGAGTTCTTAATCGGCCAGCACTCTGCCCCATACAACATGGCCGGTTTGACGACATCTCTATAAAATTTACCCTTGAGTTTCGATGGAACTTTCTTGTCACACAAGACTCCTGATGCCAGCCTCTATTTCATCCAACCCGCCCCTATACGGTGAGCAATGTCCTCGCCGATCTCTCTGTCCCCCCTGAATCACCGACCCAAGGTACTTGAATTTGCCCCTCTTGGGGATGACCTGAGATCCAAGCTTCACGTCCCTGCTTACTTCATTCGACTCGGCACTAAACTTGCACTCCAGGTACTCTGTCTTAGACCTGCTCAATTTGAAACCCTTAGAATCGAGAGTATGTCTCCCGACCTCCAGCCTCTCGTTAACACCGACCCTCATTTCGTCAATCAAAACTATGTCATCAGCAAATAACATACACCAGCGCACATCCCCTTGAATATGGTGAGTTAGTGCATCCATCACCAAGGAAAATAGGAATGGGCTAAGCGCAGATCCTTGATGAAGCCCCATAACTACCGGGAAATGGTCTGAGTCGCCTCCCACCGTCCTAACCCTAGTCTTAGATCCATCGTACATGTCCTTGATCGCTCTGATGTAGGCCTCCGGCACGCCCTTTGCCTCCAAACATCTCCACAACACCTCCCTAGGGACCTTGTCATACGCTTTCTCCAAGTCAATAAACACCATGTGTAGGTCCTTCTTCTTATCCCGGAACTATTCCACCAATCTCCTAACAAGGTGGATAGCTTCCGTAGTGGATCGACCCGTCATGAAACCAAACTGATTCTCGAATATAGATGTCATCTTCCTCACCCTCGCCTCAACCACCCGCTCCCAGACTTTCATGGTATGACTTAGTAATTTGATACCCCTATAGTTGTTACAACATTGGATATCACCCTTGTTCTTATACAAGGGCACCACTGTACTCCACCTCCACTCCTCCGGCATCCTCTTAGTCTTAAAAATTACATTAAACAAACCAGTTATCCACTCCAATCCTAACCTACCCACACCTTTCCAGAACTCCACCGGAATTCTGTCCGGCACGGTTGCTCTACCCCTACTCATCCTACGCAACGCCCCCACAACCTCCTCCAGCCTAATGCGCCTGCAATACCCAAGATCGCAACGACTATCCGAATGTCCCAGCTCCCCTAGCTCTATATCTCGATCCCCCTCCTCGTTAAGGAGACCCCAAAAGTACGACTGCCACCTCTGCTTAATCTGAGACTCCCCCAGATTAGGGAGACAAAGCATAGTCTCATGCAAATGAAGGTAGAGATTAGCCTTATGCAGATGAAGGGGGAGTTAGCCTTATGCAGATGGAGACAGAGAGTCTTATGTAGGGGAAGGAAGGGATTATCCTAATACTGGGTTGAGGTAGAGCTTAACCTCATGCAGATAGAAAGGCAGTGATTAGCCTTATGCAGATGGAGGCATAGCTTAGCCTCATGCAAAATGCGGGACAGAGCTTAGTCCCATGCAAGATGAAGGCGGAGCTTAGCCTTATGCAGAAGAATAAATAGAAAATGATAGTAGAATTTCTTAGCTGGTAGCAGATTTCGACATTGCGATTGTTGTGAAAATTGTGACTACGGAGCATGTTTGTTCTTTGTGCTGATAGCAAATTTCGGAAATTGCAACTGTTTTGAGAATTGTGACTTTGAAGCGTGTTTATCCTTTGTTCCTGCATCCAAAGAAAAATCGTGAGTTCTGTGGATGGGGAAGGTGAGTTCTGTGGATGGGGAAGGTCGGTTCGTGTCCCCACTGGCGTTGCTTGACTCGTTCTGCTTGGTCTGATGATCCTGTTCAAGTTATCGGGGTAGTGTTTGCTAAATAGAGCTATTTTGAAAGCAAGCATGCATGATTTTTCAAAGGCATAGTATGAAACATATTTTAAGAATTTAGATGAACCGACGACCGTGACACGGTTTAAGACATTGCAACCTCTCATGCTACAGAATTTTGAGGGTCCTCCTAAAAATTCTGCCCCAGTTAGATGGGTTGACGTTTCTGACTGTTGCGCATGTTGCGGTCGGCTGAACTTGCTTCGGAATTTTGAGGGTACTCCTCAAAATTCTGCCCTAGTTTCCAATTGTTGGGAGGGAATGAGATTTTTATTGAATTGTGACCGAACCCATAGGGCTGCCTATGTATCCCCTTTTAAACGGGAATCAGGTCGGGCGTAGTTCAGTTTACATCATTTGAGAAGAGCATAAGAAGTACACATAGTAGCGCTTGACTGCATCGGAATTGATTGGTTTTGTCCAGACTTCTCCGTTCATTTCTGCAAGTATAAGAGCTTCCCATGTCAGTACTCTGTGAACCATGTACGGACCTTTCCAGTTGGGAGAGAATTTCCCTTTGGCCTCATCTTGATGCGGAAAGATCTTCTTTGATCCCAGCTGCCCCAGTGTGAAATGTCTTGGCTTGACTCTTTTGTTGAAGGCTCTGGTCATTCTGCTATGATAAAGTTGTCCGTGACATATTGCATTCATCATTTTCCCGTCTATGAGGGCTAGCTACTCAGAACGACTTCTTATCCGTTTTGCATCGCTGAGCTCAGCTTCTTGTATGATTCTTAAGGGAGGAATTTCCACTTCGGCAGGAATAACAACTTCCGTACCATAAACCAGCAAGTAAGGAGTTTCCCCAGTTGATGTGCGAACTGTGGTGCGGTATCCCAGTAAGGCAAATGATAGCTTTTCGTGCCACTGCTTATGTCTTTCTATCATCTTTCTCAATATCTTCTTGATGTTCTTGTTGGCGGCTTCTACAGCTCCATTCATCTGAGGTCTATATGTTGTGGAATTCTGGTGCTTGATTTTGAAAGTCTCTCACGTGGTTTTCATCAAATCACTATTTAGATTGGAGCCGTTGTCGGTGATGATTGATTCTGGAACTCCAAATCGTTTGTCGCGGACAAAGTTTGCCACGACTTTCTTAGTCAGTGCTTTGTAAGATGTTGCTTTAACCCATTTGGTGAAATAATCAATAGCTACTAAGATGAACTTGTGTCTATTTGAGGTTGTAGGCTCGATCGGTCCAATGACGTCCATTCCCCAGGCGACGAATGGCCAAGGCGAGCTTGTTGCATTGAGCTCATTTGGGGGTACCTTTATCATATCTTCATGTACCTGACATCGGTAGCATTTCCGGACATACTGGATGCAGTTCGTTTCCATGGTCATCCAGAAGTAACCGGCTCTGAGTATCTTCTTGGCCAAGTTCCTAATGAGCATATCCTTCTCACTGGATTCAGGTGTGTAAGAAATGGGTTGGGTGGAGTGAGGTAGAGTCTCCACGTATATAGGGTTGTTATGATGGCCTGGCGCCTGAGCATAGAGGTGGTCATCTGTGGAGCTTTATGGTTCAGGGATGATCATTGGGGTGTTTCTCGGAGTGTGGCAAGTGTTGCATTATGGTGTAATAGTTTGATTTTCCGGTGGAGTTTTACAGTGGTGAGTTGTGGGAGGGTTCTATTTGTTTGGGGTATTCTGAGGAGGTATGGGGTTTTGGGTGTTCGGATGATTGACATCTGGAACACTAAGTGAGAAGGACAGATTCTCCAAGTTTTGCACATGTTCAAGATCCCCTTGGAGTTTCAACAGCCTTTGCTCGAGTTGTGACATAGGATCATTCTGAACCTGAGTACCTTGATTGTCAGGATCTTCTGTTCGTTCAGCTGTCATTGTGTTTTCCTTTCTGATATTGCTCAAATCTTCCATTTTGCCTTTGCCTTTTCCTTTAAGTGGACTAGGAAAGGAGTAGGAGGTGGAGGTCCCCTGGATCTTGTGTGATATGATAATGATGCCAGAATGCACGAACCAACCTTTGGGAAGGGGAATAAAAGAAAGAAAACAAAAGTAAAAACAAAAGGTAGTCAAGTCAGTGAGGATCATGATGCACGAACCAACCTTTGGGAAGGGGAATAAAATAAAGAAAACAAAAGTAAAAACAAAAGGTAGTCAAGTCAGTGAGGATCATGATAAAGTATTGCAGTATTTAAACACACATTGCAGGGATATAAAAGCATGTCCTAATTTGGGGAGCCTAATTGTGCCCGAGGTAGGCCTAGCGACAAGTTGATTTGGAGAACTTAGATGCCAATAACTGCAATGTAAAAGTAGATAAATGTAAAAGGACACTGAATAATATAAGTCACTAATGGCAATTAGCCTTATTACATTTGAAAAAGCAGGTAAATCTAATCTACTTTGTCCCAGAAGGACCTTCCCCAGGCTTGATCTTCTTGTCTCTGTCGATCAGGTTCCCCAGGTCGTGCATGCCCAACAGCAGGTATACTTTTGCTAGATGGCCTCCTTACTTCCCTCAGCATTCTGGCAGTTGGCGACTCTTTTCCTTGTCTTCGCCTCTAGTTCCATCAGACCCTGCTCCAAATATTCCAACCTCTCGTTGGATTTGATAGCCCTTTCCTTCCACTCATAGATCAGTTCCATATCAGTCTTATGTTGCTCCAGATGCTCGGCCTTGGACTCATGAACCCTTTTGCGTAGTTTATTGTATTTCACTTGGGCCTCAGCAACTTCGTCTATGACCTTGTTTCCCCCACCGATTCCCGGCTCAACTATCCCTGATATGCTGTCTTCCAACCATGATAGGTAAAAGTGTACATGCCCTGCGTGGTACCTGTCTGGATCGATGGTGTCCTTTTCTATAATAACCTTTAGATGCCACATATGTTGAGCTTCACATTTTTACGGGATGTCGTCGTCCTGAAAATCTGCCCTGTAATGACTTATTTTAGAAACTCACGGTATGACTTGCTTCCTGCCTGCCTGTCTTCATAACCCTGATGGGAGCATAAGGGTATGCCCCTTAAACCGATAAACACCAGGTACGGAGAGTCCCTCAATCTGATGATGAACTCACTGGTAGGGAACCATTCGAACATCTATTGAACCTGGTTCTCGGTCAAATTGTCAAAAAATTGCACCCATTCTGTAGCATTTTCCAATTGAGCAAACCTATATGGGATGTAGGTCATTCTCTTAGGGTGGTGGAAGGCTATATTTGCCCTTCATGGAAACTCTTGACGATATTGACCACTTTGGAGAAGCTCCAATAACCAAACTCGTACTAGCAAATTACAACCCTCAAAGTGTTTGAACCCCTTCTGGCAGCGATCCAAGGCTCGGTATATGTCTGATATGATCATAGGGATAATGGTATATGTTTGCCCCTCGATCCCCTCCATTAAGGTTTTGGCTACCCTAGCCAGTCTAGTGTGAATCATCTCTCCTTTGCTCGGAAATACTATCATACCCAGGAAGCAAACGACGAACACAAAAACCCTGCGACGAATATGACCCAAGGAAGTAATAGAGAATTCATCGTGGAAGATACGATAGGATTTGTTATGGTCGTATCGTTCATAGAGATAGTCAAAAGGTATGTAGGACTCTGTCAGGCACTCTAAATCATTGTTCCTTTTCAAACCCATCATTTTTAGGAATCCCCTAACGGCATGGTTTTCCGGCACCAACAAACCTGGACTGTCCCAAGGTAATCCCGCGAAACCCCCTATCTCCTCCAAGAGGGGGGTCATTTCTATGTTGCCAAAACGGAACACAGACCTTTCTCTGTCCCAGAACATAATAGTTGCTTCAATCAACATATTGCTCGGTTAGATATCTAGTAAAGAGGGTAAGTTTCTGAGGACCCTCTTCACATGGTCTTTGTCACTTGGCGAAGGGTCTTCCCACTAATCCAGCAACAATGGTGGTATTATTTGGGCCATGCCGAACCTGGGGACTTCATGCCTCATTTTCTGCAAAATAGACAAGGATAGACCCTTTCCCCCTCTGGATTCAACTACTTATACATTAGTGATTAGCATATTGGCATTTATTTCTCCAAATTAATGCACAGATCGTGATAGCGCCCATTGGGATTACAAGAACCCCGGTGGACTTTTGGATAAGGCTGTCTTAAAGAGTTTTCATGCAGACAACATATTAACCCGGCTAGGTTTGACCATGATGCATGTACAATTATAATCAGAGTAGGGTTTCTATGGGGTTTTAGACTGGTACCCTCAAGCGGACAACTTGAGGGGGAAAGGCACGGAACCGTCGACTGCACCGTTGATCGACTAGTTTTACCACAAATAAGCCTTTCTGAATTTAGGGGGTGATATAAAATAGGAAGAGCGCAACCACTCATCAAGCGTTGCTATAGGATTTGTATATGCATGAGTGGAATATGATGTTGAGCATGATTATGCAACAATAAATAATCAATCAAAGCATGTCGTCATGTATTTGCACGTTATGAAAGCGGTAAATACAACGGTTATGATTGAAAAGCAGTTACAAAGGAAAACAAAAAGAAACATGTCAGTTTCATTTAAAAGAATAAATACTTGGGAAAGTAAGCAATTAATTGCACATAAAGGGAAAGGGAAAGGTCTGCAGGTTTTAGCAAAATAAAGACAAATTCACAAAGCAGTTTGAAATGGTAAAATCCTAGAAATCCCCAGCAGAGTCGCCATGCTGTCGCGCCCCCTTTTTCCTCTCTTTTCGGATTGATTAGGGTTTTGACGTTGTTGGGACAGCTCATTTCCTTTTGGGAAAGAGGATGTGAAGGACTTGAAGAGATGCCACCTAACGAATGAAGGTGCGTTAGGGCACTTATTAAGGGTTATAATAACACTAACCAGAGATTGGTAAGGACTTGAAATTACTCCAAGTAATGCACATAATCAACATGTCTCAAACACAAACAAGAGGTAGTTTTATTAGACAGGATATCTAAGTTAATGTCAATGCACATAAATATGCAGCTTTATTTTTATAAACTCAGGAGCAGGGGCCTAATCAGTTTGCCTACTGATTTTTAAGCATGTTAACCTTTAGACAGTTCAGAAGTTGTTTTACCTAAAATAAGGTTGTTCTAGGTGATACGAGAATGCTGATATTGTTACTAGTTTTATTAAGAGCAAGACAATTAGATCTAACATTGTTTTTACCTTTTTCGTGAGTCAGTAGTTAAACTAGGCGTGGTTAAGCAGATGCAAATGAAATCCTAGAGCAGGATATCTAATATGCACATATAAATGCAGGATTGTTAAGACATAATTTCAGGATACACAGAATTCCTAAAGGCATGATTTCTAAAATGCACAAAGAGGATTACAGAATGATCGAAACATGATTTTTTTAATGCACAAGAGTAACAGTTTTATATTGATTTTATTATCCTAGGAGCAGGATTTCTAAGTGGTAGGCATAAGCATAAATTAAGGACATGCTATACGTTAAACCAGTAAACATGAAAGCCTTGAAGACATGATATCTAATGCTTGCTTGGCATGGTTTGAATGAATATGTTGGTCCTAAGCATGGATTCTAATGTAGATATAAATAGTGCAAAGCCTAAGACATGCTTTCTACCCAATGATAGAATTACATAGATACCCTCCCCATTTCACTAGCCATCCCCAATATCTGTTTACAATAATTATTACAAACCAGTAGCTGAATGAATTACATAAATAGATAGAAAAGAAGAAGTTAAACTATAGGGAGCCTGAAGCAGGCACATATATACCAGGTGTTCATAACCTCAACTGTCAAAGTTTCATAGCCTTTCTCATGTCCGGGTGTGTCAGAGTTCCCTAAGGACCTCAAGGATCCCGGGCAGTGCGCACACCCAGATTTCATAGCCAGAATTGAGTAAGTGCAGTGTGGAAGAGCCATCCCCAGTGCATCAGAGTTCATAGGGATCTCACAGGAATCCCAAAGCAGTCAAACACTGGAGGGGAAGAACTTAAGGACCTAAGAGTAGAGCGCAAGTGCTTGACATGGTTTTGAAAATGCTTTGGTATAAAATAGTATTGAAAAGACTTAGTTGAAGTTTATATAAGTATGAAGTGGTTTAGTAGTAAAATAGTTTGAACAAGAGTAGGGTAATTAAACAAAACGTAGATCAATTATAGAACATAACAGGTTTAGAAACACTCAAACAACAGTCCTTCACACAGGGGTAAGGGGGTTGGGGACAGATACAACACCCAAGCTGAGAAAATAACGAGCATAAGCATAGCAGTCTCAAGGAATCGCAGACAATATGTCATGGGTTCTAGAATTTCTAATTAGGGGACATGGTTACATAGAATCAGAAGTGCTTAAGGACTTGTGGGATTGGGGATAACTAATGATGTAAACATAGTATAGGAGTATGAATTTCAAAACAAATAATAGAAGACATAGTGGTATCAAACAGAATTGAGCATATAATCAGAACAACTAAAAGGTAACAATTGCACAGTAGGTGCATACCAGAACTAGGCAATTCATAGACAAGCATTCAAAGACAGGGTGGAGTCACATGGAGACAGATTACATAGGAAGCAAACATGTTCATAAATAGGCTGATCCTAAAAAGGGGTTAGAACATAACTAGTATACTAAGTACAACAAGTTAAACACATGTTGAGAAGCAAACAATAGACAGAAACAGATTAGGAAAATGATAAACTAAAGCATTAAAAGAAACACATTGATTTTGGAACTTGAATTTAAAATCTGAACATACCAGTAAGGAGAATAGACACAAAGTGAAGAACAGGAAAATGCAATAGTTAGCCTTGGCTTGCAGTCGGCTAATTCAGTAACAATAGCAAGTAACAAAAGTAAGCAGAAGAGTTTTTGAGTGTATAAGAGAGTTGTGAACTAATGTGAGTTTGTGTGTGTAGAAGACTGTCTAATAAGAACAGAAGAGAGCAATATATATAGTAGTTTGAAAGCTAGGTAAATAAGGTAAGAGTCAAACTGTTCAGTAATTGAAGAACTCAGAATCAATTAGAGTAAAAATCAGTGCAAGTACTCCCTCAATTAAGGGAGTTAACTTCAAACGGTAAAAGACAGTAACAAATAAGGAAGGAGATCATATATGGCTGAAATATAACTAAGAAAATAATTCAAACCCAGTACAGGTATAGAGTAAGCGATTAAGGCTAGGTACATAAGGTTCTAATTAAGAAAATAACATAAGAATCAATTAAGAGTATCGTCAACCACATAATTAAGGCAAGAAAATAATTTAGAAGTCGGAAATCAGTAAAGGGCATCAATCACAGGAAATCAGTAAAGGGAATCAATCACAGGAAATCAGTAAATGGTATCAATTACAGGAAATTAGGGATTCAAACAATCAGAGTGATACTAATTTTTAGGGAAATAGTATAGAATTCCATGAATAAGCAAATAAACAGAGTGTAAGCAAACATAACCAAATCAAAAACCCTAATAATACATTATTAGGGTAAAAATCAGAAAATCACTCTAATTAATCAAGGCATATTCATGAGAATCGAACACACACATAGCATAATCGACAGGCAAGGATGAACTCAGAAATTCTAATATAGTGTAAAAACTGGGGTTTTAACATAACAAATTACGATTAAAAGGAAATCTAAAAAAATCATTTGAACACGATAAGAATCACAGAATAACACTTAAACTCAGAGGAAATCGTTTTGAAGAAAAGTCTCAGAAACCCTAATTTAGAAAAATGAAGTGACGCTTTGAGAATCAGAGAGGTTTTCATAGAAAACAAGTAAGATAGCTCAAACATTCTCAGATCTGTTACAGATATAAAGAGATAAGAGATAAAATTAGGTTTTTGAGAGGAATAACCTAGAGATAGAGAGATTCCGGCTTAGAAACCATAGATCTAGCCGGAAAATAGAAAGATCCTACTTAGACGGGCCAAGGTGGCCTAAGAATGGTGAGCACAGGCCCAGGGGGGGAAGTGAACACCCACTGGTCCCTTGAGGACCTCGAGACAGCAAGAATTCGGGCATGGGAGGAGCCATAGAGGCTAGGGGTGGTAGAGAACCACCATTGTTACCGGTAAGCCAGCAGCCAGCGAGTAGGAGCCATGGTTTAGCATGAGGAGTTTGAGAGAGTGACGGCGGGTGAGTTATGAGAGAATGAGGGTTTGGGGGGAGGGTATGGTCTTAGGTTAATTTAGGAAAGAACGGATCTGGTCCGTTGATCAAAATTGATCAACGGCCCAGATTAAAACAAAAATTGGGTCGGGTAGATTTGGGAATTGGGCTTGGGTGTTGGGCTAGTTTAATTAGGGGTTGTCACACCTCCTTTTTCCGCTACCCGCTGATTAATGAAGGGTAGTAAGGGAGTTTTCCCACTTTAAGTGACATTATTCGGATTTAGGATTTATTTTAGTTTTCAGAGTCGCCACCGAATTTTTGACGATGCTCCGGGACACCGTGCTGTCTTGAAATCCCAAACCGAGGAAATTTAGACTCTGTTTTAATTTGTCTGCGACAAGAAATCTGAGTAAGGAATTCTGTTAACCCGGGAGAAGGTGTTAGGCATTCCCGAGTTCCGTGGTTCTAGCACGGTCGCTTAACTATTAATATTTGGCCTAAATTATCTGATTATTTACATATTTTTAAACCTATTGTGCTTTTACTTTTTATCCGCTTTTGAATATACATGGAATTATTTTAATACAAGTCACGATTGACGTGCACTTGTGATTTTTTTTTTGGACACGTTGCGAACCACGCCACATGAAATGCACCCGCGATTTACAACATGCTTATTTTATTAATGTTTTGAGTTAGCGTCGGGGACATGAGTTGCCACACCCGAGTGTAGATTATATAGTCATGACTATGGTCATGACAATTAAAAATGCCTATTTGAGGCGATACTCAATTATTCTTAAGTTTTGGAATCTTTATCTAAAAGTAGTATTTCAGCTTACGGGATACGTGTATAGATCGGTTTTGATATTTATGGATTTATCTTGAAAAAAGTCACGATGGCATGCACTTGTTTGTNCGGGGACATGAGTTGTCGCTCCCGAATGTTGGTTAGGTAACTTCAGTATGATATTTGATTTTTTATCCAAATTTCGAACTAAGGGTATCCATTTTTTACCTATAGGATCTCCTAAACGGTATTCGTTATTCTAAAAGAGCATCTTATAGGCTATGGCCTCATCTAGCCTCGTTTTCTCACGTTAGGCCATCCTAGTTTGCTATTTATGAGAGAAGACTATCGATTCGGAAATCCAGCTCTTAATCAAATCTTAAAGGTCTTCACTTTCTATTTTTTGTAAATGATAGAA
>ML386954.1:0-46667 GCA_005239525.1 Nicotiana knightiana | reverse complement strand
ATATATATATATAGATAGATACAAAAATTATATAAATTTTATATATTTTTTCGACTAACAAATGTAAATAATTTTTGGTACGGGCTGAAAGTGAAAAAAGCCTAACCATTTATTCTCGATGGGCTAGTTCAAGGGTCAGCAAGGTCCATGAGTTTGGAATGGGCTATTTGCACCCATACCCTATATTTGTGCCACCTTTTAACTTGTACCATATGTTTAAAAATTATTGATTTGGTACCCGACTGACAAAACATCCGTAATAATATAACCATGTAACGACCCGGCCGGTCGTTCCATGAGGTTTACCCCATTTTCCCTATTTCTGAATTTGTTATATATTGCTAGCCTGTTTTTGTTGTGTTGGGTCAGTTGGTTTGGTCCCGGAGTGATTATGGTAAGAATTGAGGCCTTTTGTCTCGTAAAGTAGCCTAATAGTTGAGAAAGTCAACTGAGAGTTGACTTATTTGTGAATGACCTCGGAATGAGGATTTTATGGCTCGGATAGCTTCATTAGGTGATTTGGGACTTAGGAGTATGTTCAGAATATTTTTGTGATGTCCGGTGTAGAATTAGGCTTCAATTGGCGAAACTTAGTTTTTGGCGATTTTCGGTCGGCAACGGAAAATAGGCTATCAGGGTCGAAAATGGAATTTTGGAAGTTGGAGCAGGTTCGTAATGTCATTTTGGATATGTCTGCAAAATTTGAGGTCATTCAGAGGTGATTTGGTTGGTTTCGGCGTTGGCGAAATTTTGAAGTTTCAAAGTTCATAGGCTTGAATTTGATGTAATTTTGGTGTTTTCGTGACATTTTTGGTGTTTCAAAGGCTCGACTAAGTTGGAATAATTCTATAGGGTGTCTTGGTACGTTTGGTTAGGGCCACAAGGGGCTCGGGATTGATTTTGGATAGTTAGCGGGGTTTTGAACTAGGAAAATTTGCAGAAATAGCTGTTGGTGTGATTTCTGGTGTTGGCCGCACCTGCGGATGGGTAGCCGTAGGTGCAATGTCGCAGGTGCGATGGGCAGTGCGCAGATGCGAAAAAGGGTAGGCAGGGGATTTTCCGCAAGTGCGAAGTTTTGGCCGCACATGCGAAGCCGCAGGTGCGGAGGATTGGCCACATGTGCGGAATTGGTCCGTTAAGTGGGATTCTGCAGGTGTGCACCTGGGACTGCAGGTGCGGGTCCACAGGTGCGACTCAATGTCTGCAGGTGCGGAAATGCTGGCAGAAACACTATAAAAAAGGGCCTCCATGAAAATTCTCTCATTTTCACCATTTTTGCATGTGGGAGGAATTCTTTGAAGGCAATTTGAAGAAGGGAACTCGAGATTCTTTAGTGAAGGTAAGTTCTATGGTTACTAACATCGTTTCTATGCTATTTTGCTCGGATAAGGCTTGAAAATTTTAGGATTTAAGTAGGAAAAGGTTGGGAAGAAGGGGGTGGAGAATTGGAATTTCTTTTGAGGTTTTGGGTAGGCAATTGTGATCCGACTGTGATGATTTTGGTATGAGTAGAATCATGGGAGGACGATGTTTCTAGTGATGTAAAAATTATCGAATTACGAGACGTGGGCCCAGGGCTTGGGTTTTGCCGAATTTCAAAATTCTTGTATAATTTGGTAGTTTTCGATTAGGTTTTGTTCCTTGGATATATATTAATGATATTAAACTGGGTTTTCCTAGATTCGGAGCAATCGGGAGCCAATTTGAGGGGCAAGAGCATTGCGGACTAGTGTTGTGGCCCGGTAGAGGTAAGTAATGGTTATAAATATTGTCTTGAGGGTATGGAACCCCAGACTACATATTTTCTCACTGATTTTAGAATGGCGCACATGTCGGATGACGAGTGTGGCGCGTACTGATTTTTGGATTGGACTAGGTCCTCTCCGCGGCAACTAATGAGTTGCCTATTACTCAAAACCTTATGTTAAATTATGTTCTAAAGATTTGTGAAATATTTGGGCTATAAGCCGTGTTTGGGGCCTCGCACCGATCTGTTTAGACCCCTTGGGGGCTTTTTACTGCTATTTTTCCTCACTATTTTTTGATGATTTCACTTAGCCACATTGTGCATACTGTTTTTTTTTAAACTCAGCCTGATTTACACTAGAGATTTAAAATGATGTTTTGGGTCGAGTACCCCGTTTTACTGATTCGCTCGAGGGACCTTTTGAGTGATTCTGCTGAGTGTGGCCGAGGCCAGAGTGATGGTGAGGTGCTGAGTGATATTATTGCTTGGGCTGAAGGAGCCCCTCCAGAGTCTGTACACACCCCCAGTGAGCGCACCGAGTGCCGAGTGATGAGTGATTGGGAGGCATGAGTGACTGTGAGGCATGCCCGAGGGGCTAATTATGATACATGTTTTTGCCCGAGGGGCTACTTATGATTTTACAACATTCATTTTCATACTAAATCTTTCGGTTTGAAGTTGTTAAAAATGTGCATTCTTTAAGGGAATTTTTTTCTAAAGTTGATTTTAAGGCATGATGATTTCGTATATCTATGTTTATACTATTGGAAAATAAGGCTGTGTATATTGTGACTGATGGCATTGATTTTATGTGTTTCCTTGCCTCTTAGACTTGATTTATTTTCATTACTACTGAGTTGGCGTACTCACATTACAGCCTGCACCCCTATGTGCAGATTCAGGTGCAGATATCGAGCATTAGCCATATATTCCGCGCGGAGCTGGATTGCGGGATATAGAGGTAGCTGTTCAGTATCCGCAACATCTCTGTTTTTTCCCTTCTTGTTGTATTTAGCTTTTATTCGGGAGTTTGTACTATAATAGTATATTTTGTCTTATTCCTCTAGATGCTCATGACATGTTGGATCCGGGTTTTGGGGTTGGTGGCGCTGTATATTGACCTATTATATTCAGTAATTTCTGTATATTTTATGAAATGCTTGAAACTTTATTGGGATTTTGAAAAGAAATTGCGAACATGCGGTAGTTGGCTAGCATAGTTCCACGATAGGCGCCCTTACGACCAGTTTAGGATTGGGGTCGTGAGAGTTTGGTATCAGAGCCTAGGTTACATAGGACTCAACGGTCATGAGCAGGTTTAGTAGAGTCTTACGGATCGGTACAGAGACGTCTGTCCTTATCTCCGAGAGGCTGCGAACTTTTAGGAAACATTTCTATCTTTCTTGACCTCTTTTCGTGCTGATCTATTGATTCTTGAAATATGAACTTATGTTGTTTCATTCTCTCAATCAGAGTTACCAGTCACTGGCTAGACCAGCGAGAGGTCGAGGCCGCGGTCAAGGCCGTGGTAGAGATAGTGGGCCAGCCCGCACAGCAGCTGAGGCAGTACCATAGGGTCCCCCTATCATTCATGATCAGGTTCCTGCCGATGGTGTCCCAGTGTGACAGGCTCAGGCACCAGCAATGCCTATGGTTATTCCGGGTCTTCAGGAGACCCTGTCTCAGATATTGACAGTATGCACCAGCTTGGCTCAAGCAGTCACTATGTCTTCTACTGCCACCACAGCTCAGGCCGGGGGAGGCAATCAGACTCTTGCTACCCGAGCACCTGAGCTGGTTGCACAGGGTATTCAGGCACCGGGAGCAGCCCTAGCTCAGCCAGCTGCTCCGGTCCAGGATTATGTAGTCCTTTCTATGCCTGAGGACGAGCACCACAGGTTGGAGAGATTCAGTAGACTTCAGCCTCCGACTTTCAGCTATACAGAGGGCGAGGATGCCCAGGGATTTCTAGATAGGTGCCAGAGGATACTGCGTACCGCGGGTATTTTGGAGACCAATAGGGTCTCATTTGTTACATTTCAGTTTGCGGGTGCTGCCTTTACCTGGTGGGAGTCATTCGAGAGGCGTAGTCCGGTTGGTTCAGCACCTCTCACCTGACAGTAGTTCTCCACGATCTTTTTGGAGAAGTATGTTCCTCAGTCCCACAGGGAGGAGCAACATAGGCATTTGAGCAGCTGCGCCAGGGGGAGTTATCAGTTACTCAGTACGAGATGAGGTTCTCCGAGTTGGCTATGCATGTTTCTGAGATTGTCCTTACTGATAGGGAGAGGGTGAGGAGGTTTGTACATGGTCTTTCTTATCAGCTTCGGTTATTTATGACTCGGGAGAGAGTATCGGGTGCTTCATTCGAGCAGGTTGTTGACATAGCTAGAGATATTGAGTCCGTTCACTACCAGGAGTGGGAGGAGAGAGAGGCTAAGAGGCCTCGTGGTTCGGGCAGTTCCAGTGGTGTTCCCTTCAGGGGACAGTTTCAGTAGGGTAGGGGCCGTTCATTCAGGCCTGCTCAGTCAGCCCGCCCAACATATAGTGCTGCCTCTTCGGGGCAGGGTCCCAGTGGTTCTCAGTCAGGCCGTACTTCATTTGGTTCCCTCCCAGCTCAGAGTGCAGCTCGAGCACCCCCAGTTCAGGGTTCTTCTATGCAGGAGTCTTCCAGTGGCCGTACGGGTGCTAGGGGTTTCTATCAGTCCCTGTCTCCAGCTCCAGGGAGTTGTTTTGAGTGTGGAGAGTTCGAGCACGGGTAGAGGAAGTGTCCCCGCTGTTCAGGTGGATTTTCTCAGCAGAGGGGCCAGCCCTTGACTTCAGCTCCAGTCACTTCACCACCCGCCCAGGTAGCCAGGTGTGATGACCCAAATGGTCATCCCGTATATTCTATCTAATTCTGTGTTCCGAGGTCGTGAAAAACCTCTTTTTGTTTCACCTTGATTTGCGTGCGCAGCCCCGGCGTGTAGCCGGGAAGCCTTTAGGTGAAAAATTGATAAATCAATGAAAATTTTGTATTGGAAATTAGAAGAAAGTTGACTTCAGTCACCATTTTTGGTAAACGGTGCCAGACCTGGACCTGTGATTTGACGGTCCCAGAGGGTCCGTAGAAAAATATAGAACTTGGGCATATGTCCTGAATCGAATGCCGAGGTCCCAAGTCCGAGAAATGAATTTTTAAAGAAAATTGTTTTCTGAAAAATATAAAGGTTTTTGAAAATGAAATTTGAGGCGAAACCTGTGATATCGGGCTGTATTATGATTTCGAAGCCCGGTACAGGTTCGATATGATTTATATGTGTTATCTGTCAAATTTTGTAGGAAACGAACTTAGTTTGACGTGATTCGGACCTTAAATGCAAAACTTAATGTTTATAGAAGGTTGAAGAACTTTCATGGATTTTTAGTTTAATTCATCGTGTTAGTGTTGTTTTATGTGGTTTGAAGCCTCGAAAGAGTCTGTGTTAGGTTATGTGACTTGTGTGTGTGGTTGGATGGGGTCCCGGGGGCCCTCGGGTACGTTTAGGATGCTCATCGGGTGTTTTTAGAACTTGGGAGACAACTGAACCATTGTTGGTTCTGGTGTCTCGCACCTGCAATGGATTTTCCGATGAAGAGTTTGCAGGTGCGGCGAGGAGTTTGCAGGTGGGGAATTAGACCAAACCCCCAATCCACGTAGGTGCGATTAATTTTCCGCAGGTGCGACCTGAGACTTTTTAGTGGATTTTCACACCTGCGATGATAGTTCCGCAGGTGTGGCACCGCAGGTGCGGTCCCATGGTCGCAGGTGCGGAATTGCTAGGAAGAAAAGGGGGAGAACCGAGAGTTTATGTTATTTCCACCATTTTCGATTTGGGGAGGTCAGGAGAGGCGATTTTCGGAGGATATTGCACCTGGGTAATTTGGGTAAGTTATTTCTATCCATTATAGACCAATTTCCAATCTTAAATCCAACCTTTAATTTCGAAAATTTTGGGTAGAAAATGGGCTAAACTTCATAGACCAAATTATTGAGTTTTGATTGGGTTTTTGACCTCCGATTTGAGATATTTTCATATGTTTAGACTCGTTAGTGAATGGGTATCCGAAAAATATAATTTTTACCCGATTCCGAGACATGGGCCCGGTGAAATTTTTGGGCAATTTTTCCTGATTTCGCGTTTTAGCTGCGAATGTATTTGTTAAACTAGCTACTTGTAGTATTATTTACACGATGCTATTGATTTGAGTAGATTTGGGCCATTGGGAGTCGGATACCCGTGGCAAGAACATGATTTCAAGTTTGTTTTGAGTGGTTGAGGTAAGTATCTTGCCTAACCTTGTGTGGGGAAATTACCCCCTAGGATTTGAGTCTTCTATGTTGATTGTAGTCCATGTACGTGAGGTGATGAGCGCATGCTCGGACTAATGGTTGAATTTCCTAATTTATGGTGTCATCCTTAATTGCTTAAATGTGAAAGTTCTTATTTTTGGATTTACTCCGAATTGACTTATCTGAAGATTTTTATTTCCCTTACTGTCATGCTATGTCTTTTTAACTACTTATCTCCAGTTTGGAATTATCCTCATCTCAACCTATAATTGTTTTGGATGTTATATGGATTTATGATTATTCTCTGATGCTTGTCCTTAAGTGGAAATTGTTGAATATTCTATACCTTCGTGACTTGCCCTTATATGAAGTTATCGGATTTGTGTTGATTACTTGTTGTTCACCCGTGTATTTAGGTGCGGCTGTTACATGCTATTTTCCTTCCTTGTGGGGTGATTTCTTAATATGCTTATCTCTCCTTATTGTGTTTATTAATCGTGAACTAGTATTGCCTATCTTGTGATCGAAGGTTATTGAATGGATGTATTAATTGTATTCTGAACTGTTGCCCGTGTTGTTGTTGTACTGGTTGTGGTGATGCACGAGGTTTCTTCCGTGCGGTTATTGATATGGGGATTTGCACGAGGTTTATACCGTACTGTGTTTATTACTGATATTGCACATGCGGCGTGATATGAGATTGAGTGTTGCGCATGTGGAGTGACAAGGTGGGAACATGTTTATGCACGTGTGGCGAAACAAGGCGGGCATATACTGTACTATTGCACACGTGGCGAGACAAGGTGGGCTATGTCAGGGATTGTTGTGATACTTGTGTTGTCCTGGGGGCATCCCTTGTTGTTGATATTGTGTACTGGAACACCTACCGTGTGAGTTCATTCGTGTGGAAATTTATGAGATGAAAATGTATGTGTTGCCCGTTTACTTTCATTATGTCTATTGTTTGTTGAAATCAGGTTAGGACACCTGCACAAGCATTCATGTAGTTAAGTACTATTAATAGATTCATGACTCCTTGTTGTTGTCAAATATAGATACTCTTGTTGTGCTTACTGTATGGGTGGGAATGACCCAATTGGCACGTGAGTCGTCCGTGCAGTTAGTACTTGAATGATGGCGCAAGTTGCCAAGTGTTAGGGTTCGGATATTGGGACCCGTAAAATGATGATTTGTCCGAGGTTCGGAACCTCATGGAGATGACTATGAATCGATGTAGAAATGGATGAAGTTGTTGAGTCATTACATACTCGTGTTGTATACTTACATGCCGGATTTGTCTGTGATCTATTCAGTCCTTGTGTTACTTCATGGTTTCTGCTGATACTTATTGCTTTCCTTCTTCATCGAATTCATTGTCTTGTTAGCTATATTACGTTGCATTTATGTATATCATTATTTCCCTGATTTTTATATTGATACTTGTTCAGTCTTATTAGACCAATAGGTGTCTTGACTAGTCCTCGTCACTACTTCATCGAGGTTAGTCTTGATACTTACTGGGCACCACTGTGATGTGCTCATACTACTCTTCTGCACATTTTTGTGCAGATTCCAGGTTTTCGCATAGTCGGCCGAGTGATTGATAGTAGCGCAGTTGCTGTTGTGGAGACTCAAGGTAAAACCGTTTCAGCGTTCGCGGTTTCGGAGTCACCATCTTATCTTTTGTTTGCACTGTTGCACTTATTTCTGAACAGTGGCATTTTTAGGATTTTAGTGTAAATTCTTACAAGCTTATGACTTGTACTTTCGGGTTTTGGGAATATAAAATGTGTAAAGATTTATTTATTTTAGAAAGGTATTAGAATCCATTTATTATTGTTGTTATTCCTGAATATTAGGCTTACCTAGTCCTTAAGACTAGGTTCCATCACGATACCCAACGGAGGGAAATTTAGGTCGTGACACCACGTGTGGTAGTCAGTCAGCCAGAGGCCGCCCTAGAGGGGGAGGTCGAGGAGGGGAGGTCAGGCTCGCATGTATGCATTTCCACCCAGGCCTGATGTTATGGCCTCAGATGCCGTGATCGCAGGTATTGTCTCAGTTAGTTGCCGCGATGCCTTGGATTTATTTGACCTTGGTTCTACATATTCCTATGTTTCTTCATATTTTGCCAGTTTTCTGGATGTGCCCCGTGAGTTTCTAGTCACCTCTATTCATGTTTCGACTCCGGTGGGTGATACTGTTGTTGTGGACCGTGTGTATCGGTCGTGCATGATATCTACTGGGGGTCTGGAGACCCGAGTGGACCTACTGTTACTCAGCATGGTTGATTTTGACGTGATATTGGGCATGGATTGGTTATCTCCGTGTCATGCTGTTCTTGATTGTCACGCTAAGACCGTGACATTAGGTATGCCGAGGTGTCCGAGGGTTGATTGGAGAGGTTCTTCCGAGTATATGCCTAGCAGGGTGTTTTCTTACCTGAAGGCTCAGCGCATGGTTTAGAAAGGGTGTTTATCTTATTTGGCCTTTGTGAGGGATATTAGTGGTGAGACTCCCGCTATTGATTCAGTTCCTGTGGTCCGTGACTTGCCGGATGTGTTTCCTGCAGACTTGCCAGGCATGCCACCTGCCAGGGATATTGATTTTGGTATTGACTTCGTGTCACGCACTCAACCTATTTCTATTCCACCTTATCGTATGGTACCTGTGGAGCTAAAGTAATTGAAGGAGCAACTTCAGGAACTCCTGGATAAGGGGTTCATTCGGCCTAGTGTGTCACCTTGGGGTGCACCGGTGTTGTTCGTTAAGAAGAAGGATGGGTCCATGCATATGCGTATTGACTATCGGCAGTTGAACAGGGTTACGGTGAAGAACCGGTATCCCTTGCCCCACATTGATGACTTGTTTGACTAGCTTCAGGGAGCCAGAGTGTTTTCCAAGATTGATTTGAGATCTGGGTATCATCAGTTGAGGATTCGGGATTCTGACATTCCGAAGACTGCTTTCAGGAGCATATATGGTCATTATGAGTTCTTGGTTATGTCATTTGGGATGACCAACGCCCCAGCTGCCTTCATGCAATTGATGAACAACGTGTTTCAACCTTATCTTGATTCCTTCGTTATTATGTTCATTGATGACATCCTAGTTTATTCTCGTAGCCAGGAAGAGCATGCTTAGCATTTGAGAGTTGTGTTGCAGAGGTTGAGGGAGGAGAAGCTTTATGCGAAATTCTCCAAGTATGAGTTTTGGCTTGGTTCGGTAGCTTTCTTGGGGCACGTGGTGTCTAGTGAGGGGATTCAGGTTGATCCAAAGAAGATAGAGGCAGTGCAGAGTTGGCCCAGACCGTCCTCAACTACAGAGATTAAGAGTTTCCCGTGTTTGGCGGGATATTACCGTCGCTTTGTGGAGAGATTCTCTTCTATTGCTTCGCCTTTGACCAGATTGACCCATAAGGGTGCCCCATTCAGATGGTCTGATGAGTTTGAGGAGAGATTTCAGAAGCTCAAGTCAGCATTGACTGCAGCTCCAGTACTAGTTTTGCCTACTGGTTCGGGTTCTTACACAGTCTATTGTGATGCTTCTAGAGTTGTTTTGGGAGCGGTATTGATGCAGGATGGTAGGGTGATTGCCTACGTGTCCAGACAGTTGAAGGTGAGAGCGGACATTAGCCCTTGATGTTCAGGCCTTAGCAGGTGAGTTGGTGAGATTGGATATTTCAGAGCCCCCACGGGTGTTGGCTTGTGTAGCCTCCAGGTCTTCTCTTTACGATCAGATTAGAGCGCGCCAGTATGATGATCCACATTTGCTTGTTCTTCAAGACAGGGTCCGTCGCGGTGATGCTAGGGATGTGGTTATTAGTGATGGATGGGGTCATGAGGATGCAGGGCCAGATTTGCGTGCCCAATGTAGATGGGCTTCGAGATTTGATTCTAGCAGAGGCTCATAGTTCGCGGTATTCCATCCATCCGGGTGCCTCGAAGATGTATCAGGAGGAAGCATTATTGGTGGAGGAGGATGAAGAAGGATATTGTGGAGTATGTGGCTCGGTGTCTCAACTGTCAGCAGGTCAACTATGAGCACCAGAGACCAGGTGGATTGCTTCAGAGGTTTGATATTCCGGAGTGGAAGTGGGAGCGGATCTCCATGGGCTTGGTAGTTAGACTCCTACGGACTTCGAGCAGGTTCGATGCTATATGGGTTATTGTGGATCGGCTGACCAAGTCCGCGCACTTCATTCCTTTTGGTAATACTTATTCTCCGGAGAGGTTGGCCGAGATTTATATCAGGAAGATTGTCTGATTGCATGGGGTTCCAGTTTCTATCATTTCTGACAGAGGTACTCAGTTCACATCTCAGTTTTGGAAAGCTGTGCAGAGAGAGTTGGGTACTCAGGTTGAGTTGAGCACAACGTTTCATCCCCAGACCGACGGCCAGGCGGAGCGCACCATTCAGATTTTGGAGGATATGTTGCGTGCTTGTGTGATTGACTTTGGTGGATCATGGGACCAGTTTCTGCCACTGGCGGAGTTTTCATATAACAACAGCTATTAGTCGAGTAACCAGATGGCTCCGTATGAGGCTTTATATGGTAGGAGGTGCAAGTCTCCGGTTGGTTGGTTTGAGCCGGGCGAGGCTAGGCTGTTGGGCACAGACTTAGTTCTGGATGCATTGAGTAAGGCGAAGTTGATTCAGGAGCAGCTGCGCACGGCGCAGTCTAGGCAAAAGAGTTATGCGGATCAGAAGGTCCGAGATGTGTCTTTCATGGTTGAGGATAAGGTGCTGCTGAAGGTATCATCCATGCAGGGTGTTATGAGATTCGGGAAGAGGGGGAAATTGAGTCCCAGGTTCATTGGGCCATTTGAGGTGCTTCAGATGGTTGGGGAGGTGGCTTATAGGCTTGCTATGCCTCCCAGTTTATCGAGTATTCATCTTTTATTCCATGTTTCGATGCTCCGGAAGTATGTTGATGATCCTTCCCATGTTTTGGACTTCAGCACGGTTCAACTCGAGGGTGATATGTCATATAAGGAAGAGCCAGTGGCTATTTTGGGTCGACAGGTCAGGAAGCTGAAGTCTTAGGATATAGTTTCAGTGAAGGTTCAGTGGAGAGGGCAGCCGGTGCAGGATGCCACCTAGGAGACCGAGCGGTAGATGCGGGACATATATCCTCATTTATTCGAGACTCCAGGTATGTTTCTAGACCCTTTCAATTACGAACGTTTGTTTAAGAGGGGGAGGATGTAACGATCCGGCCGGTCATTCCGTGAGGTTTACCCCGTTTCTCCCATTTATGCATTTTTTATATATAACATGTCTTTGTTGTGTTGGGTCAGTTGGTTTGGGTCCGGAGTGATTATGGTGAGAATTGAGGCCTTTAGTCTCTTAAAGTAGCCTAATAGTTGAGAAAGTCATCTGAGAGTTGATTTATTGGTGAACGACATCGGAATGCGGATTTTATGGATAAGATAGATTCATTAGGTGATTTGGGACTTAGGAGTGTGTTCAGAATATTTTTGTGATGTCTGGTGTAGAATTAGGCTTGAATTGGCGAAAGTTAGTTTTTGGCGATTTCCGGTCGTTAATGAAAAATAGGCTATCGGGGTCGGAATGGAATTTCGAAAGTTATAGCAGGTTCGTAATGTCATTTTGGATATGTCTGCAAAATTTCAGGTCAATCAGAGGTGTTTTGGTCGGTTTCAGCGTAGTATTGGAGAAATTTGGAAGTTTCAAAGTTCATAGGCTTGAATTTGATGTAATTTTGGTGTTTTCGTGTCGTTTTTGGTGTTTCGAAGGCCCGACTAAGTTGGAATAATGCTATGGGGTGTGTTGGTATGTTTGGTTGGGGCCTCGAGGGGCTCGAGATTGATTTTAGATGGTTAGCGGGGTTTTGAACTTGGAAAATTTGCAGAAATAGCTGCTGGTGTGATTTCTGGTGTTGGCCGCACCTGCAGATGGGTAGCCGCAGGTGCGATGGGCAGTTCGCAGGTGTGAAAAAGGCTAGGCAGGGGATTTTCCGTAGAAGCGAAGTTTTGGCCGCACCTGCAAAGCCGCAGATGCGGAATTGGTCCGTTAAGTGGGATTCCGCAGGTGCGACTCAATGTCCGCAGTTGCGGAAATGCTGGCAGAAACAGTATAAAAAGGGCCTCCGTGAAAATTCTCTCTTTTTCACAATTTTTGCATGCGAGAGGAGTTCTTTGAAAGAAATTTGAAGAAGGAAATCGAGATTCTTCAGTGAAGGTAAGTTCTCTGGTTACTAACATCGTTTCTATGCTATTTTGCTCGGATTAGGCTTGAAAATTTAAGGATTTAAGTAGGAAAAGGTTGGGAAGAAGGGGGTGGAGAATTGGAATTTCTTTTGAGGTTTTGGGTAGGCAATTGTGAATAGATTGTGATGATTATGGTATGAGTAGAATCGTGGGAGGACGAGGTTTCTAGTGATGTAAAAATTATCAAATTTTGAGATGTGGGCCCGGGGCTTGGGTTTGCCCGAATTTCGAAATTCTTGTATAATTTGGTAGTTTTCGATTGGGTTTTGTTCCTTGGATATATATTAATTATATTAAACAGGTTTTGGCTAGATTCATAGAAATCGGGAGCCAATTTGAGGGGCAAGAGCATTGCAGACTAGTGTTGTGGCCCGGTAGAGGTAAGTAATGGTTATAAATCTTGTCCTGAGGGTATGGAACCCCGGACTACATATTTTCTCACTGATTTTGGAATGGCGCACATGTCGGATGACGAGTATGTGGTGCGTACTGATTTTTTGATTGGACTAGGTCCTCTCCGCGACAACTAATGTGTTGTATATTACTCAAAACCTTATGTTAAATTATGTTCTAAAGATTTGTGAAATATTTGGTCTATAAGCCGTGTTTGGGGCCTCGCCCCGATCTGTTTAGACCCCTTGGGGGTTTTTACTGCTATTTTTCCTCACTATTTGTTGATGATTTCACTCAGCTACAATGTGTATACTGTTTTTTTTTAAATTCAGCCTGATTTACACTACTTGAGATTTAAAATGATGTTTTGGGTCGAGTACCCTGTTTTACTGATTCGCCCGATGGGCCTTTTGAGTGGTTCTGCTGAGTGTAGCCGAGGGCCAGAGTGATGGTGAGGTGCTGAGTGATATTAGCACTTGGGCTGAAGGAGCCCCTCCGGAGTCTATACACACCCCCAGTGAGCGCACTGTGTGCCGAGTGATGAGTGATTGGGAGGCATGAGTGATTTTGAGGTGCTGAGTGACTGTGAGGTGCTGAGTGATTGTGAGGTGCTGAGTGACTGTGAGGCATGCCCGAGGGGCTGATTATGATACATGTTTTTGCCCGAGGGGCTACTTATGATTTTACTACATTCATTTTCATACTAAATCTTTCGGTTTGAAGTTGTTAAAAATGTGCATTCTTTAAGGGACTTTTTTCTGAAGTTGATTTTAAGGCATGATATTTCGTATATCTATGTTTATACTATTGGAAAGTAAGGCTCTGTATATTGTGACTGATGACATTGATTTTATGTGTTTCCTTTCCGCTTAGACTTGATTTATTTTTATTACTACTGAGTTGGCGTACTCACATTACTTCCTGCACCCCTGTGTGTAGATTCAGGTGGAGATATCGAGCATTAGACATTTATTCCGCGCGGAGCCAGATTGCGGGATATAGAGGTAGCTGTTCAGCGTAAGCAACATCTCTATTTTTCCCTTCTTGTTGTATCTATATTTTATTCGAGAGTTTGTACTATAATAGTATATTTTGGCTTATCCCTCTAGATGCTCATGACATGTTGGCTCCAGGTTTTGGGGTTGGTGGAGCTGTATATTGGCCTATTATATTCAGTAATTTCTGTATATTTTATGAAATACTTGAAACTTTATTGGGATTTTTAAAAGAAATTACGAACATGAGGTAGTTGGCTAGCCTAGTTCCACGATAGGCACCCTCACGGCCGGTTTAGGGTTAGGGTCGTGACAAACCATTATACCCCTGACGAAATATATAAAATATGCATCACACATAAATCACTTTACGATTCTCCTCCATCTCTCTGTCCCTCTCTTAAAATATGCATCACGCAAATACTTTAGCATTAAATATGCTGAAGTTTTGTCATAGATTCAATAGTTTTGTCATGAGTTTTTTCAAAAACATCAGCAGAAGATGCTGAAGTTTTTAGTTTATTTGCAACTACTTCAACACTTAAATAAGCTGAAGTTTTGTCCCGGATTCAATAATTTTGTCATGAGTTTTTTTTAAAATTTCAGCAGAAGATGCTGACATTTTTTAGTTCATTTGCAAATACTTCAGCACTAAAATATGCTGAAGTTTTGTCATGAGATTTTTCAAAAACTTTAGCAGAAGATGCTGAAGTTTTTTAGTTCATTTGCAAATACTTCAGCACTAAAATATGCTGAAGTTTTGTATTGGATTCAATAGTTTTGTCATAAAGCTTTTTCAAAAACTTCAGCAGAAGATGTTGAATTTGTTTAGTTTATTTGTAAAAACTTCAGGAAAAATTTGCTGAAGTTTTCCTCCTGCACTATGTAATTTTCTCCTGAATGTTGAAGTTAAATTTAGTTCATGCTTAAGTTTTGTCCTGCATTAATCAGCTTTTTCATGAGTTTTTTTCGAAAACTTTAGTATAAACAAGCTGAAATGTTCTAGTACATTTACCCAAACTTTAGCTTCAATTATTTTGTTCAGTTTCCTAATACTCGACACTAACATGCTTCTGCAGGATGAGTTCGATTTCCATTGTTATTACTTTCAATGGGAGGTGGACTCTTGATTTCAAATACTTGGATCATGATACAAAACTTGTTCTGCTTAATAAACAAGTATCATTCAATACTTTCCTAAAGAAATTAGTGAAGTTACAAATATTGATTCTAACAGATATTCACTAAAGATATGGGTTGATATCAAACTAAATACAAGCAAAGATATGCTTGTAACTTCAGATGAAGAACTCACTACCTGTATATATTTGCTAAAAACTGATTCAGCCTACAAGAGTTGCCATTTTGTCGTCGAAAAAATACAACATATTTCTGACAGTATAGGTTCTTCAGAATCTGCAACATTCAAACCATCTCTTGCATATACAATAGATTCAGAATAATTTGCTGATTATCAACATGAACTAGGACATCCAATAATGGAAGTAGACAATGAGCAACAACCTTCTAACATTACAGCTGCTTCAGAATATAGAATGCTGCAACAATTACCAGCCGCTATAACAAATTCATACCAATTTCTCGACGACCAGGAAGAAGAAGGACAACTAATAATGCAAATTGACAACCAACACACAATCCAACAAAATTTTTTGTTACCTTTTGCAATGATAAGAAACAACGAAGATGAAGAAACACAGAATTTACACCAATAACATCATATATAATTGAAGAAATTGCTGAAACTTCTAGTGCTAATAAGAAATCAAGAAAAAGAGTGTGGAGAAAGCTGAAAGTATCTCTACCATGTAAAATAATTAGGCACGATGCATTGCCTCAGGAAGTAAGAGTAGGATTAATTTTTGAGAACAAGAAAAATATTACTAAATTTTTCTACAGCTTGGAGATAAACCAAAAAGTTGAATTTACTGTTGTTAGATCATGTTCAAAGAGATAAGAGCTGAAATGCATCGTGGAGAAATGTGGTTGGAATGTACGTGCTACCAGAATAAAAAATTCCACACTTTTCAGGGTTACAAAATATTATAACAACCATGAATGCTCGGTTGATGCAAGAAAATCAGATCAGAAGCATGTTACATCAAATTTGATAAGTGAACAAATTTTAGAACATGTTCGAGACAAAAAGATAGAGGCTACACCAGCCTTTGTAGAAAATGAAATGAAAAGAAATTTGGAATTGAATTTGGATATCACAAGGCATGACGCGCTGTTCAAAAAGCTATTTCTTTCATAAGGGGAACACCAGAAAATACTACCAGATTCTTCCTTCATACCTCCACATGATGGTGCATAGAAACCTAGGCACGTACACTAGTATAAAAAGAGATGAGCAGAATCGGTAAGCAAATCAATACTAACCATCATCCTGAAGTTTCAAATGTTCCTATTTGAAAAACTTCACACCTTATAATTTGTTTTTTTTGTGTTTCACTGTACATATTTGCTTACATGTTCTTTGCTCCTGCGGCATCAATAGCTGGTTGGAGCTACTGTAGACCCGTTGTTGCAGTAGATGCAATATTTTTAAAGTCAAAATATTGTGGCGTTCTATTTTTTGTTGTATCAAAGGATGCAAACAATCAAATCTTTCCTCTATCTTTTGGTGTGGCATATTCAGAAAACAATGAGGCATACATTTGGTTCTTTGGGGAAATGAGAAAAGCAATTCAAGTCCGTCACGAACTGGTTTTCTTGTCAGATAGAAACCATTCAATCGCAAATGGGATTAGAAAAGTTTATCCTGAAGCTCACAATGGTATCTGCCTCTATCACTTTGAGAAAAATTTAAAGCAAAGACATGCAAAAGTCACGGTAATAAATCTTTTTCAAAGCGCTGTAATTTTATACAAATGTGAAGATTTTAATTAGTTGATGTCTCAAATCAAAAGTGTTGACAAGAAAATATACAATTACATAATGAAAGAGCCGCCAGAGAGATGGGCTCGATCGTGGTTCCCACGACGATGTTATGATATGCTGACAACAAACAAGGTAGAATCAATGAATTCCGTGTTACTAAAGGCGAGAGAGATGCCTATTTTAAGAATGTTAGATTTCATCCAAGAAAAGTTTGAAGAGTGGTTTTATGAACGGAGAAAAAAAGTAAATAAAACTTTTCACAAAGTATCAATATGGGCAGAAGAAGAGATGAATAAGAAGATGGACTTAGCTTGCAAAATGTTTGTGCGTATATTTATTAACTTTAAGATTTACTTCAGCGTGTTTTCTCTGAAGTAATTAACTAATGCATAATCACTTTATCTTTTTATATCTGCTGCAGTGATTTACTGCTTACATATAAAAAAATCATACTTTTCTTTTTGAAGCAATAATGCACTAATATAGTTTTTCTTACTTTTTTATTCCTTCTTAGGTGTTCAACCCTGATTCAATATTGTTTAGAATAAATAGTGAAGGAATGAAATTCATTGTGGACTTAAAGAAGAGAACTTGTGACTGCTTGAGATTCCAACTTGATAAATTGCCATGTCCACACGCAATTGCTGCTATTAATAAGAGATATTGGCATAAATCTAATTACTGCTCAAAATGGTATTCAAAGGAAACATGGTTCAAAACATATGAAGGACATGTGAATACTGTGGGAGATCAAAATTCATGGGATATTCCATAAAATGTAGAATCTGAGATCACAAAACCTCCCGATGTAGAGAAGAGGCATATCCCTGCGATTGAATCAGTACCATTGAAGTTTACCAAATGCTGTCGATGTAAACAAATTGAGCATGACAGAACAACTTGCTTCTCTTCTCCAGCACCTCATCCATATTCCAAGAAACACGCTAAAAATACTCCAACATTCAATAATCTTTGGTCTGAATTTAGACTTTCATTATTGAATGATATATGTGAAATGTGATTGTTTTCGTAGGAATAAAAAATAAGCTCTTGGATTCTTTTATATATTGTTGAACTACACATCACTCATTTTTGTTGCGCGGCTTACATGTTTGGTTGCATTTTAAAAAGTACGCATTGACTTCAGTGAGAAAAAAACTGTAAGTTAAATACATATCCTTAACACACACACACACACACACACACACAAAAAACACATGTACAAACAAAACTTCAGCATCTTTAGATTGAAGTTTTATAAAATGAACTAAATAACTTCAGCATATTCTTCTCTGAAGTTTGGAAAAAATCATTACGAAAATTGTAGACTGCAGGACAAAACTTAAGCATAAAATATTCGAGTTTCTAACTTATGCATGCTAACTTCAGCTTATAAGGCATGAAGTTTTATGTTGACATACTATGTTATTACATCAAAATCAGAATGCAGCCTTCAAAGTTTAAAAAAATTATACACAAAAACATAACAAATATTTTTATTTATATAACAACATAAACATTAAAAAAACACGGCCATCATCAAAAAATTGACAAAACAAAAAAAAGAATCATAAAGAATATTAACAAAAAATGTTAAGCCCAGAAATATTATGTTGATGTTTCGTCCTGCAGTATTACATTATGATGATGTTACGCTTTGCAGTATTAAATTACGACGATGTTGCACCCTGTTTATTGTACGTTGAATTTGTCGTAAGGTAATTGACATCAGTCCAAGGTAAAGATTATTTGGAGATTATAAGGATTATGTTATTTCAAACAAGTGATGAATAAATTCGTGAAGGTGAGAGGGGAGGCAAGTCAAGGAAAATAAATTTTTGTCCAAGTTTGGCATGTTGGGATAAAATACGAGCCGAGCAATAATATCCGATATTTATGGACTAGTGCCATATAAGGTACCATATGACCACGACAGTATGATGTATAAGGTGTATTAAAAATGAGTAGTATTTCAAATAAGTTGAGGTAATTGGTTAATTATTGGGTAATGAGATACCTAAATTAATTAGGGATATATAAGATAATGGCTAAATGTGGAAGCCCCTCCATTTAAAATAGGTGAGTAATGATCTAAATTGAGGGGTGGCATCATGAGTGAGTACGTGTAAGTCATTTAGTAGCTTCATTCTGTCCAAACACTTAGGAATCTTGGATTTCAACTTTAGCTTCAGCTCTCTCACTAACCTATTCCCAAGTCTGAATATGGCGATCACAAATTGTTCGTCAATCTCCATATCCAAATTGTATTTCCCTGTTTCATGTTCACAAAGCTTAACCAACAAAATATCAATTAGTTCAATTCCTATTTGTAGAAAATCTGTTAGTACTAAGAAGTTTTTTTTTCTATTTCCGTTAAGACTCCAAAATCTTATGGCTATATATCCAATTCACTTGTAAATGACTATTCAATTGATGAAATGTCTAAAGAAAGCACAACCCAACTACCCATTGAAGTTAAAACCAGACGATACAACAAGTTTTCAACAAAAAATTTCTTGCCACAAAACAAATTCCAAGAAGAATTATTAGCACCTTAGCAACGAAAGTTTTTGCGATTCTAAGGGAGTACGGTGCAACCTTTTCGAAGATTATCATACGGATTTTTTTCTACTCCGGATATGTTAAGGCTAAGTCTTTTCTTCGTTTTGGCATGATCTCGTCATTACATAAGTTGATAACGAGGCATAAAGAAAAATTCATATCTCGGAATTTACGTATATTTTGCTAGTCTCGCAAGTTACAATATTATCTTTATCGGGACTTCATATTCATTTGAATACTTCCTTTTTCCAGTCAAGAGAGTAGAGAGTCTATATATATATATATATACAGTATTAAAGTATTTTCATTAACATTTAGCTATAATTAATGGGCAGGCCCCTATCGGGAAACCTCTGATTAGATGGTAAGTTATATACCGAGCCTACTGTGGTTCAACACCTATGAGCGATCCCATTTGGTCGAGATACATAGCCTAGTATATACCGAGCCTTATAGTGCCGGACAATTGTTTTACTTACTATATTGAGAGAGTTGATTCAGTATCAACAGGTAAGCATATCTTCATATTATCTTTGACTCCCAGTTACTTTAAGTTATTATATTATCAGCTCTATTTTAGCTTTCAGTATATTGCCTTACATACTCGGTACATTATTTCGTGCCGCCGTCCCTTTTCTGGAGGCGCTGCATTTCATGCGTGCAGGTTTAGACAGTCAGATGGGTAGACCTCCTCATTAAGTGCTGCCCGAGTTCAGCTTGATCGGTAAGCTCCATGCTTTTCGGAGTTGCCGAGTGTAGAACCTTATGTACATCTTGTAAATATATGTATATATGTTATGAGTAGGTCAGGGAGCTGTTCCGATCATAGTATATCCATCTGTAGAGGCTTGTAGACATATTTTGTCAGCTAGTGTAGTATGTTGGGCTCGTAGGCCCTGTATGTATATTTTGTTGGCTTGTTAGTTGTAGTAAGTTATGACGGCGTTGTCGGCCCAGCTTTATCGTGACATTTAGTCAGGGTTAGTCTGTATTTAGTTTTATTTCTTGCCTCACAAATTATCTTGTAATGTGGCCCATGGACAAAGTATAACATTACATGTTTAGAGTCTCTTAGTTGCAAGTGGTACACAAGGATAGCTGAGGCACCGGATGCCGGTCTCGCCCCCAGGCTCGGGGTGTGACAAAAATTGATAACATAGCAGTTCTGTCCTAGGGAGTCTACAAGCCGTGTCTAGTAGATTCTTGTTTATGGGTGCGTCGTGCACCACAGTTATAAGCAGGAGGGTACAATGCATTTAGGACTGTCACTCTTTCTTTTTACTCTAGATCGTATGGTAGAGCTCAGTTGTAAGAATTCAAATTCCTAACTTCTATTTTATTCGTAATAAGACGATACCTACATCCAGAAAGACGGTTGGTAAAAGACATGGCAATGGAAGAGTTGAGTCAGAGAAACTCATTTTTTCATCATGCTTATTATAAGTAAATGTGAGGTCTTCAGCAGATCATGTGCGTACTGAAAGGTGTAAGCCTCTTGATAAGGAGTCTTGAGGAAAGAATACCTATCCACCTTAATGGTGAAAGACAATGAGAGATTCAGAAGATAAATACAAGTTTCAACAAGCAAAAGAAGCAAGATGAAGAAGAGTACGAGGCGCCCAGTTAATGAAGGTTAACAATGTTTATAATTCAGGCAGAGGAATATAAGTTTTTTTGAGTTATATTCAACAGTAACAGAGGTATGTACAGTTCTCCATACCCACCTCAGTTATTCTCTCTGGGGGCTAACAAGTGTAGTTTAAGAAAAGGACGGAACATCAGGATCCGGCTAGGGTTAGAGTAACCCAAAATGGTAAATGGATTGTTTGTGTTAGTTGACATTTCCGAAGGGTATTACAAATGTGCTAGTATATCTTCTTGTGAGACACCCAGATGGTTCAATCTAGAATATTACTATTAGATGTGAATACTAGCATGATCGGAAAAAAAATTCAGAAGATAGGCACTAAAAACATGGAAGGGATAAATATTACCTTAGTGTGACTCTCGTCCCTAGTAGAGCAAGGACATTGAGTAACTCGAAGAGCCGATGGATGAAGCAAAGGGAACAAAAAGCAAAAGAATGTCTAGTTGATGTTTTCACAAGAAAGGGATAGGCAGAAATATTAGCAGAGTAATGAGAAGAGAGATAAGGAAGAATTATGAGTGAGATGCGATACATGGATGACAATGGTAGATAAAAAAGATGACGGTATTACTAGGTCCATAGTCAGGTGAAGGAAGAGATGAGAGGTGATAGGCCTTAAGACAACAAAAGAGTATATTCCATGAAGTCATTACCTTATTTCAAGAGTAAGTTCGTGACTCTAACGTGATTACCAATAGGAAAAGCTAGACCCCAGAGTAATAGAAATCAGTATGGACTGGTGAACAAGATAAACTAAACATGAATAAGGAACTGAAGGATTTGATAATAGTCAGCATCATGAGAAGTTCAGATTGCATTTCGGCAGTAATAGAATGGACACCAGAAGAAGATTCATGATGAATTTAGAGAATGGTAATTTAGGAAAACGCTTCCCTAAAGCAAGCAATGTGAGCAAAGTTAAGCTTAATGGGTTATATGTGCCAGTTACACTAAGTGTCACCATTGCGAGGGAGGAATTTTGTTATCCTTGGTACAGAAGGATTACCACAAGGCAAGTAAGGATCATTGATGATGCGAAAGGACGCCAAAGATGGAGACAAAAACATCTATAGGCAGGTCGTCATAGCTCCAAGTCTTAGTACTCCCCTAAAAGGGGGGAAAATGGAATGATAAAGGAAGAATGCGATAAAAATGAGAAAGGGATGAGATTGCACTTATCCAAATGTTATAGATGTGCTATCATTCCAGCACATTATGTAAGTACGACGTCATCAAAAAAAAGGGGGAAGTAACAGTTCTTACCCGGGATATTATTGATAGATAAGGAGCCAGTATGTAAGGTAAGTTAAGACAAGGAAATAACCCAAGAAAGAGTACGCGAAATATGGATACGAGAATGGGCCGACGAGCAGTTAGTAGTTAATTCAGGAAAAGCCTAGTCATGACTAGAAAAGAAGTTACAGACTAATCAACAGATCATGCAAGATAAATGTAGTGAACCCCAACATGGAGAATTCAGCCTCGCAGTAATGTCATTATAATACTTAAGATATATTCAAATAGGAATTAGGGTAGTTAAAGGTACCATATGCATGTTACGGGGATCAAAGTAAAGTGCCACTGGAAAGGCAGTCAAGATATCAATTTAGAAGCAACCCTACAAGCACAAGGGCACGGAGGTAAGCAACTATGGATGATTATAGGTAAGAAAGGACATCAAAAGGTCCATAATAAGCTCACAACTTTAAGAGAGTGAAGGTTTCTCCCTAAGTATTACAATGAAATACTAGCTGAGGAAATAAGGGATAAAGCTTCAACCTAAGCACAATGACCTAAAGAGGAAATGGTCGTGTAACAACAGTATCGCAACAACATTGTAAGCACTCCAAAGGAAAGTGGCACCTACCATGGCAAATAAATGGGAAGTAAAATTAGAAATAATATTCGAGATCATATGAGTTGCACGAAAACTCTGGCATGTGTGGACACTAAGATAAGGTAAGTATGGACGCAACAAGGGGCAGAAAGACCAGGAAAAGTAATAACTTATGTTAAAAGAAAGGTAAAATGGAATGGAAGAAATTATTCGATCAATGATCCAGAGTTGGTTACGTTATGAACACACTTAAGGGTCCAGAGTTTTATACATGTAGCATATACGGATGGAGAAGATTCAGATATATGTTAAGAGAAAGAATTGAGCCCAAGTCATAAACGACGGATTAAATTGTTAAAGGATTGTATCATGCATATTCCTGAGCGCCCACGAAAGGCTAAATAGAATAACTAATACCATGAACCCCAGATAGGGAGATAACTTAAGCCGACATAAACGCCGATCAGAAGAAGGAGGAAACAAAAGAGTTATGTCAACAAAGTAAATCAGGAATCTGATTATTGGAACTATAAGTTATAGGAATCATGATTGAGAACATAGCATAATCACTCTTAATGTTAGAGGTGCAAGAGAGATAGCACAACAACCATATTTTGTAACGACTCTACGATAAAGCCAGTTAGAAAAATACCTTCCTCATAAGAATTCAGTATGGAATCCCTACCAGATTGTATAGGCACCAGAGGCGTGAGTATTATAATAGAGCTTCAAATGGTGGATGTGATTTATACCTATGTGGGAAGGAGGTTATGAAAAAGAGATAGAAGAATATGAGGTGATATTTTAAAGTAAGAAAGGTAAAGGTGAACAATGCATGAAATACTCAAGTATAGAAGGATGAGAGTGGTCCATACTTCAGGTAAAAGACTAGAAGAGCTGGGATTCAGTATCCAGGAATAATAGCAGCGTCATCTGTGGCATACCTTCCAGCCTATGGTTTCTAAGTATCGAAAGGTTTAATTAGAAAGTAAAAAGAGTGTTAGATATGATGCGATGTCGTGCATGATGTTCCAGAAAAGCATAAGGGAATCGATCGCAAGCTAAAGTATGATAAAATGACAAGGTTTTAGAAAGACAAGAGTAAGGATAAGAAGAAGGCAAGTGATAAGGTGACGATAATGGATAAATCCTCGTGATTAAACCCGTGAAAACAAAGGAGCTGATGGTCCCTCTAAGTTATAGAAAGCTCAATATAGCCTGAATGAACTCAAAGGAGTCTAAGACTAGTAGCATTTATAAAAGATGGAATGATGCTTGACGGTGTAATTGTGATAGATAAAGGATGATGTTTGGGCCTTCAATTGAGTAATGATTTCATGAAGTGTATAGGATTAAAATACCCACATAAGGTAATCCACATTGGGATGCTATGAGAAATAGCTATGGAAGTATAGTATAGTATCACCCCTAGGTGGATCAATCTAATTACTCCAGATGTCCCCGATGAGACACGAGCCCTAGCGGCGATGTTACATAAAAGATCAAGTTATCAGTGGTAGATGAGGAATCAGCATTAAGGTAAATCAACAATAGATGGATAAAAGTTTAACAGTATGATATGAAATTAGACCATCAGTCTTAAGGATAAACAACGAGAGTAACCTGGAGTTGGTTGCAGACCTCTTCATCATAGAGACTGCATGATAGAAGGTAGAAAAAATTATGAGATTGAAAGGAATTCGATCACAAGTCATGGCGTGGGAAAGAGGCCTAAAGGGGGGAATGCCCTGGCCTTTGGATTTATTCATAGAACAACTGCCTAAATGGAAATGAGAGTATTCAAGTATTCACAAGAGCTATAAGTTACGAAAATGATAAGAACATCAGTCATATTTGAGGACGAATGTTCCAAAGGGGTAAATAATGTTACGCCCTGCAATATTATGTCGATAATTCATCCTGCAATATTCACACAGGGTATCTTCATATTCTCTATATTCAGTCCTAGTTTCTCTTCTGAAGTTTCATAACCGCTATCTTGTTTCCAATTTCCATGAGCCCAAATATTTGCATCCAATTCTCTCCTGAATGTCAACGCATGATTTTTGTTGTAGTTGAACTCTAAATTCTCGTCCAACTGAACTGTAACGATCCGACCGGTCATTTTGAGAATTTGCACTTCGCCCGATAGTTTGTGGGCATGAGTAGCTCCGTATGATGTATTATTACTTATGCGAATCGTCGATTTTGGGTTTCTAGCTATTCGGAATCGGTTTGGAAGAATAAGTTCATTGTTGAAGCTTTAATTTAAAAGGTTTGACCAAGTTCTGACTTTTGAGTAATTGACCCTGGAACGTAGTTTTGATGGCTTTGTTAGGTCCGAATTCTGATTTTGGACTTGGGCGTATGCCCGAATTTGCATTTTGGATGTTTCTAGAAGGTTTCAGGCACAAATTAGCAAAAATTAAAAATTAGAAGGCTTGGAAAGGTCATATGTTTGACCGGAAGTTGACTTTGAGGATGTCGGATTCGGATTGTGGTTCCGGGAATTTGAATAGATTCTCCATGTCATTTGGGACTTGTGTTTAAATTTTGAGTTCATTCCGGGATGGTTTGATATGTTTCGGCGCGTGTTTTGGAAAATTTGAAAGTTCAAAGTTCATAGATTTCGATTTGGGGTGTGATTCATTGTTTCGATGTTTTTATGTGTGTTTTGAAGCCTCGAGTAGGTTCGTGTTATGTTATATGACTTGTGGGTATAATTGGACGGGTTCCGAGGGGCTCGAGCGTGTTTATTGATTTCGGATCATTTCTCTTCAATATTGCAGTTGCTGGTTCTGGTGTTCCGCACTTGCAATTGTTATTTGGTAGGTGCGATGGCTGTAGATGTGAGCCATGTGTGATAGATGTGCAAGAAGTCTTGGCTAGAGGGCATCGCAGATGCGGAGGAGAATCGCACATGCGAGTACGCAAGAGCGGAAATTGTTCCGCAGGTGCGAGGGGGTCGACTGGTGAGTGTGGTCACAGAAGTAAAGTTTTGACCGCAGATGCTTTATAAAGAGAAAATTGGGGGTTTTAGCCTAAAGTTTTGGCCTTTAGTTGATGATTTATAAAGAGAAAATTGGGGGTTTTAGCCTAAAGTTTCATAATATGAATTTTCGAGTTTTATACACCGATTTGGAGTCGGATTTGAGTGAAACTATTATGGTTGGACTCGTAATTTAATGGGTTATCATATTTTGTGAGTTTTATCGGGTTCCGAGGTGCGGTCCGGGTTTAGGATTTTGGGTCGATTTTGGGTTTTTGATTCAAGATTGATCTTTTCTGAATGGAACTGGTACTTTTAGCCATATTTTGACGACCCAAAGGGTCGTCACCTATTTATTATCCATTCCGTGATCTCGAGGCCTTGGAAATCTCATTTAGGGTTGCCTCTATTTGTGTGCGCAGTCCGGGCGCGTAGCCAGAAAGCTTAAATGTGAAATTCTGTGAAAAATGCTAAGATTTGATATTAAAATGAGTAAATTTGACTCCGGTCAACATTTTGGGTAAACGGATCCGGACCCGTGATTTGACGGTCCCGGAGGGTCCGTAGGAAAATATGGGACTTGGGTGTATGCCCGGAATCGAATTCCGAGGTCCCAAGCCCGAGGAATGAATTTTTGAGTAAAATTGTTTTCTGAAAATATTTAAGGAAATTAAAAATGAAATCTTGTTAGAAAGTGATGGTATCGGGCCAGTATTTTGGTTCTGGCGCCCGGTACAGGTCTTATATATGGTTTAAGCACTTTCTGTAAAGATTGGTTGAAAACGAATTTCGTTTGACGTGTTTAGAACTTAAAATGGAAAATTTGATGTTTTATGAAATTTGATAGAATTCATGGATTTTGAGGTTTAATTCAATGTATATGATGTTATTTTGGCGATTTGATCGCACAGGTAAGTTCATAGGATGTTTTTGAGGTAGTGTGGGTATTTGGTTTGGAGACCCGAGGGCTCGGGTGAGTTTTAGATAGGCCACAGACTTCATTTTTGGACTTGAACTGCTGGTGTAACTGATCTGCAGGCTTCGCATTTGTGAATCCAGCATCAAAAATGCGAACTACTCATAGCAAATGCGAATGTTGGTCTGGATAATCCTGATCGCAAATGCGAGCAAGAGGTTCGCAAATACGAAGGTTGGTCTAGGCAAGCCTGATTGCAAATGCAACCAAGAGGTTCGCAAATGCGAATGTTGGTCTGGGCAAGCCTGATCGCAAATGCGACCAAGAGGTTCGCCAACGCGAAGGCTGGGAATGTCTGAAGGGTTCACAATTGTGAACCCCTGGTCGCAATTCCCATGCCAACCAGTAGCCTGCAATACACAAAAACCGAATTTTGACTTCATTTTTCATATTTTCTCAAACTCAAATACACTTAAGCGATTTTTCAAAGAACAAGACTTCTTCCAAATCATTGTAAGTTGGTTTTTACTCAATTCTTCAATCATTAACATCATTTAATATGTTTTCAACTTAAAATCAAAGATTTCCATGGGTGAAATTGGGTGATTTGGGTAGAACTTAGGTTTTTCCAAAATTGGGATTTGAGGGGGTGATTGACCTCCGATTTGAGAGATTTTTATATGGCTAGACTCGTGAGAGTACGGGGGTTCTGAAAATGTAAAATTATCCGACTCCGAGATGCTGTCCTGAGGGGCGTTTTGGTTATTTCACGTTATTTCGCGCCGTAACCTTGAATTAAATAGTAGAATCAGTTGCATGAGATGTTATTTATGGTATGAAATTTATTTGGATAGATTTGGGTCATTTGGAATCGGATACTCGTGGAAAATGTGTGGTTTCGAGTTTATTTTTGAGCCTGCTCGAGGTAAGTGTTCGGTCTAACCTTAGCTTGAGGGAATAGGAGTTGAGTATTATTTGCCACTTGCTAATTGTCGAATACGATATATAGGCATGGTGACGAGTATCTATACATTAGTGTCTAGCATGACTGTGAGTCCTTATATTGTGAATATTCTGATTTTGTGGTAATTTCCATGCTTAATTGATGATTTCTATATGTTGTGAAAAACAAGTGAAAGGAATTGTAATCTTTAAACTCCTTTGGAGCATTGGCTCAGATTGTAACACGAATGATGAAGAAATATGAGATAATTGAATCCTTTGGAGTATTGGCTCAAGTAATAGAGTAAATTATGAAATGAAAGTGAAAGAAAGAGAAAGAGCTACCAAAATATACCCTTGCTAGGTCATTGTTGCTTTTGATATTGTCTCCCTTGTTGGGATGTTGAGATTACTGTTATTTTCCCCTTGCCAGGATTTAATTATTTAATTAATGTTCCCTTGCCGGGATTTCTATTTCATTTTAAAGCATGAAGGATGATGCAGTGCATTGTTTGATATTGTTCCTTTGTCGGGATTACTATTTCTATTATGTTTACTCCCTTGACCTTGTTTGTGATTGCTGTTTGGGTGAGGAAGAGTGTTAAAGCACGAAGGGTGATGCCGTGCATTGTTTGATATTGTGTGGGAAGAGTGTTAAAACACGAAGGGTGATGCTGTGCATTGTTTGATATTGTACCCTTGCCGGGATTATTATTTCTATTATGTTTACTCCCTTGCCCTTGTTTCTGATTGCTGTTTGGGTGAGGAAGATTGTTAAAGCACGAAGGCTGATGCCATGCATTGTTTGATATTGTGAGGAAAGAGTGTAAAGCACGAAGGGTGATGCCGTGCCGTACAATGTACCGTTCTGTACTGATATTCATTGATTATACTGTGAGGAAAGAGAGTAAAAGCACGAATGGTGATGCCGTGCCATGATTTACATTGATTACAATATACATTGCATGGTGAGGACGAGAGTAAAAACACAAAGGGTGATGCCGTGCCATGATTTACATTGATTACATTATACATTGCATAGTGAGGGCGAGAGTAAAAGCACAAAAGGTGATGCCGTGCCATGATTTACATCGATTTCATTATACATTGCATAGTGAGGATGAGAGTAAAAGCACGAAGGGTGATGCCGTGCAAGTTTGTGATTTCAGGTCCTTATTGATATTATGGCCTTGTTGTTCTTTTCCTTATTTGACATTTCTTATATGAAACTGTTATCTCCCCACAACATGTTCCCCTTCCCTTATTAATTGTTTTCTCCCTATATTTGTTATCCGTTGTATATATGTATATGTTTATTTGAACTGCAGATGTTTATTTGGTAGTCTGGTTCCAGCCTCGTCACTACTTCCCCGAGGTTAGGCTAGGAACTTACCAGTACATGGTGTCGGTTGTACTAATGCTACACCATCACTTCTTTATGTTGTGCAGATTACGCAGCCGGAACCCGGAGGACATCATTAGTGGGAGTTTCTTCCAACTTATCCTAGAGGCTTCAAGGTATACCCGCTGGCGTTCGTGGGCCTTGGCGTCTCTCCCATCCCTACGTGTTCGCTTTTGTCTTATTTTTCCTCTAGTTTCAGAGGCAGTCATGTATTTCCTTTCAGACTTGTATTTAGCACTCTTATAGACAGTTCGTAAGTTTGTGACTCTAGGTTTTGGGAAATTTTGTGACGTTGTATTATGATTGTCTTTACTTAGCTTAAAAACTGTATTTATTTCCGTTTTTTAATTGTGAACTTTTTTTGTTTATTCTGTTAAATTGAGGTTATTATGCTAGTTTAGCTATATACGTTGGCTAGTCTAGCGGGTTCAACGTTAGACGCTATCACAGCCCGATGGTGGGATTTTGGGGCGTGACAAGTTGGTATCAGAGCGCTAGGTTACTTAGGTCTCACAACTCACGGAAAACTTGGTAGAGTCTGAGGGATCGGTACAGAGACGTTTGTATTTCTCTCGCAGAGGCTGCAAAGTTAGGATGACTCCATATTTCTTTTTATCTTTGTCGTGCGATATGAATTCTGGGTACTGATTGAGTTTCTATTCTATTCTCTCACAGATGGTGAGAACGCGTTCTTCCCTTGGTTCCGCCCAGCAGCTCGACACTCCTGCTACAGCTCCTACGAAGGGTCGAGGTCGAGGACGAGGCCGTGCTAGAGGCCAGGACCGGGCTCAGCCTAGAGTAGCAGCCCCACTGGAGGACCCTCAGGTCGAGTCTGACGAGGAGGTCCCAGTTCCGGCAGTCCCAGCTGGACCAGCTCAGGTCCCGGAGGGGTTCATACCTACCCCAGTGCTTCAGGATGCCCTTGTCCGTCCAGTCGGAATCATGGAGAGTGTAGCACAGGCGGGTCTTCTTACTACTACACCAGCCGTCTCTCAGGTTGGGGGAGGTGCCCAGACTCCTGCCGCCCGCGCGCCAGAGCAGCTAGCTCCACAGTCTCAGACTCCTGCACCTCAGCCATCCAGAGTAGCTCAGCCAGGTATTGCAGCACCAGTAGTAGAGGGAGCAGCTATGTCAGCAGATGCTTTGTGGAGACTGGACAGGTTCACTAAGTTATTCACTACTACTTTTACTGGTTCACCATCAGAGGACCCCCAGGATTATTTGGACAGCTGCCATGAGGTCCTTCGGAACATGGGCATAGTGGAGTTCAACGGAGTTGACTTCGCTACTTTCCGATTATCTGGCGCAGCCAAGAGTTGGTGGAGAGACTATTTCCTAGCCAGACCAGCTGGATCTATACCTTTGACTTGGACTCAGTTCTCGGAGGTATTTTTGGGGAAGTTCCTTCCCATTACTCAGAGAGAGAATATTCGGAGGCTGTTTGAGTGTCTTTAGCAGGGATCCATGTCCGTTACTCAGTACGATACCAGGTTCATAACTCTAGCCCGACATGCTCTCATGATACTTCCCACTGATCGGGAGAGGGTTCAGATATTTATTGATGGATTGACCCGTCCTATCAGACTTCAGATGGCTAGAGAGTTAGGTACAAATATATCGTTCCAGGATACGGCCAGTGTGGGCAGGAGGATCGAGATGATTTTGTCACAGGGTGGTGGTCAGGGGGCTGACAAGAGGCCCCATCATTTCGGTCATTTCAGTGGAGCCTCATCTGGGGGCAGGGATTCTTGAGGCAGAGGTCATCCTCCCAAACCTTTTCAATCAGCTCTCCAGGTTTCCCATGGTACTTCAGGTGGTCGTGGTTATCAGACGCACTATTCTGATCAGCAGCCTTACAGTGCGCCACCAACTCCCATCAGTGCACCGCCACATCAGAGTTTTCGAGGTGGTCATTCAGATCGACAGGGTCAGATTCAGTTCCCTTAGCAGCTGAGGTCTTGCTATACTTGTGGCGATCCGGGTCACCTTGCCAGATTTTTCCCTTGAGCATCAGGTAGTTTGCAACATCAGGGTTCTCGTGGCATTGTACAGGCACCAGGTGTTCCACAGCCTGCCCAGCCAGCTAGAGGTGGGGGTAAATGTTCTAGATGTGGAGGTACAGATCATAGAGGTGGAGCTCAGGCCGCCAGAAGTGGAGGCCAGCCAGTAGCCGACTGTCCCAGAGATGTGGTTCAGGGTGGTGGGGCCCAGCCCCGATGTTATGCTCTCCCAGCCAGGCCATAGGCTGAGTCTTCAGATGCAGTCATTACAGGTACTATTCGGGTCTGTGGTAGAGATGCTTTCGTGCTATTTGACCCAGGGTCTACGTATTCGTATGTGTCATCTTATTTTGCACCATACTTGGTCTTGCCTAGTGATCCACTGAGTATTCCTGTTTATATATCTACATCGGTGGGTTATTCTATCGTGGTCGATCGAGTCCATCGTTCTTGTGTTGTGGTGATTGGGGGTCTTGAGAACCGTGTTGATTTGTTGCTTTTAGTTATGGTCGACTTTGATGTTATATTGGGGATGGACTGTTTATCCCCATATCATGCTATCTTGGATTGCCATGTCAAGACGGTGACCTTAGCCTTACCAGATTTGCACCGTTCAGAGTGGAAAGGGACTCGTGGTCATTCTACTCGCAGTGTTATTTCGTACATGAAAGCTCGGGGTATGGTCGATAAGGGGTGTTTGGCTTATGTGCATGATTCCAATGTTGAGGTTCCCTCTATTGATTCGGTGCCCGTGGTTCGTGAGTTTCCTGAGGTCTTCCCTTATGACCTGCCGGGGATGCCACCTGACAGGGACATTGGTTTCTACATTGATCTAGCTCCGGGCACCTAGCCCATTTATATTCTTCTGTATCGCATGGCCCCGCCAGAGTTGAAAGAGTTGATGGAACAGTTGCAGGATTTGTTTGGGAAGGGTTTCATTAGGCCCAATGTTTCTCCTTGGGGTGCTCCAGTATTGTTTGTGAATAAAAAAGATGGTTCGATGAGGATGTGCATTGACTACTGGCAATTGAACAAGGTTACAATCAAGAATAAGTATCCACTGCCGAGGATTGATGATTTGTTCGATCAGATTCAGGGTGCCAAGGTATTTTCAAAGATAGACTTGATATCTGGCTACCATTAGTTGAGGATTAGGGAATCCGATGTCCCTAAGACAACTTTCTGCACTCGGTACGGGCATTACGAGTTTTTGGTCATGTCATTTGGGTTGACAAATGCCTCAGCGGCTTTTATGGAGTTGATGAACCGGGTGTTCAGGCCTTATTTGAACTCGTTCGTGATAGTCTTCATTGATCATATATTGATATACTCCCGCAGTCTGGAGAAGCACGAGCAGCATCTCAGAGTGGTTCTTCAGACTCTGAAGGATAGTCAGCTATATGCAAAGTTTTCGAAGTGTGAGTTCTGGTTGAGTTCAGTTGTATTCCTGGGTCATATCGTATCAGCAGAGGGTATTCAGGTCTAATCGAAGAATATTGAGGCAGTCAAGAACTGGCCTAGACCAGCATCAACTACAGAGATTCGGAGTTTCTTGGGATTGGCAGGCTACTATCGTCGGTTTGTGGAAGGGTTCTCATCTATTGCAGCCCCGATGACAAGCTTGACCCAGAAGGGTGCCCAATTTAGATGGTCGGACGAGTGTGAGGAGAGCTTTCAGAGGCTCAAGACAGCTCTGACTACGACACCGGTATTGGTTTTGCCCACAAGTTCAGGGCCTTATACAGTCTATTGCGATGTTTCCCGTATTGGGCTTGGTGCAGTGTTGATGTAGGATAGCAATTTAATTACTTATGCTTCGAGGCAGTTGAAGATTCATGAGAAGATGTATCGAGTGCATGATTTGGAGTTGGCAGCCATTGTCCACGCATTGAAAATTTGGAGGCACTACTTGTATGGCATGGCGTGTAAGGTGTTCACGGATCATAAGAGTGTTCAGTACTTGTTCAAGAAAAAGGAGTTGAATTTGGGGCAGAGAAGGTGGTTGGAGTTGTTGAAGGATTATGATATTACCATCTTATATCACCCGGGGAAGGCCAATGTGGTGGCCGATGCTTTGAGTAGGAAGTCAGCTACCATGGGTAGTCTTGCTTTTATTCCGGTCAGTCAGAGGCCACTTGCTTTAGATGTCCATGCTTTGGCCAATCCATTTGTGAGGTTGGATATTTCTGAGACTAGTCGAGTGTTAGCTTGTACGGTCGCTCGTTCTTTATTATTGGAGCGTATCCGTGATCGGCAATTTGATGATCCCTATTTGTGTGTCCTTAGAGACACGGTGCAGCACGGAGGTGCCAAGCAGGTGACCTTAGGTGATGATGGTGTTTTGAGATTGTAGGGGCGAGTTTGTGTGCCCAATGTTGATGGGATTCGAGAGTTGATTTTAGATGAGGCCCATAGTTTCCGGTACTCTATTCATCCGGGCGCCGCAAAGATGTATCAGGACTTGCGGCAGCATTATTGGTGGCGTAGAATGAAGAAGGATATTGTGGAATATGTGGCGCAATGTTTGAATTGTCAACAGGTTAAGTATGAGCATTAGAGGCCTGGTGGTTTATTTCAGAGGATTGAGCTTCCCGAGTGGAAGTGGGAGAGGATCACTATGGACTTCGTTACTAGGCTTCCGTTGAACCGAAAGAAGTTCGATGCAGTTTGGGTCATTGTTGATAGGCTGACTAAGTCAGTGCATTTCATTCCTGTGGCAGTCTCTTATTCATCCGAGAGGTTAGCAGAGATCTATGTCCGGGAGATTGTTCGCCTTCATCGTGTGCCGGTATCTATCATTTCGGACCGGGGCACGTAGTTTACCTCGCATTTCTGGAGGGCTGTTCAGTGAGAGTTAGGCACCTAGGTGGAGTTGAGCACATCATTTCATCATCAGACGGATGGATAGTCCGAGCGGACTGTTCAGATATTGGAGGATATTCTCCGAGCTTGTGTTATTGACTTTGGGGGATCATGGGATCAGTTCCTGCCTTTAGCAGAGTTTTCCTACAACAACAGCTACCAGTCGAGTATCCAGATGGCTCCTTATGAGGCTTTATATGGTAGGCGGTTTCCATCTCCGATTGGGTGGTTTGAACCGGGAGAGGCTCGGTTGTTGGGTACAGATTTGGTTCAGGAGGCCTTGGACAATGTCAGGATCATTCAGGATAGGCTTCGTACAACTCAGTCCAGGCAAAAGAGTTTTGCAGATCGTAAGGTTCGAGATGTGGTTTTCATGGTTGGTGAGCGAGTATTGCTCCGAGTGTCGCCTATGAAGGGCGTGATGAGATTTAGGAAGAAGGGCAAGCTTAGCCCTAGGTTCATTGGTCCGTTTGAGATTCTTGATCGAATGGGAGAGGTGGCTTATAGACTTGCATTTCCGCCTAGCTTATCAGTCGTACATCCAGTTTTTCACGTGTCCATGCTTCGGAGGTATCACGACAATCCAGCCACATGTTAGATTTCAGCACTGTCCAGTTGGACAAGTACTTATCTTATGAGGAGGATCCGGTAGCTATTCAAGACCGACATGTTCGCCAATTGAGATCCAAGAGTTTCCCTTCTGTTCGTGTTCAGTGGAGAGGTCAGCCTCCTAAGGCATTGACCTGGGAGTCTGAGTCCGATATGCGGAGCCGTTATCCTCATCTATTCCCAGACTCAGGTACTTCTTTCTTCTGTCCGTTCGAGGACGAACAATTGTTTTAGAGGTGGAGAATGTGACGACCCAAAGGGTCATGACCTATTTCATTACCCATTCCGTGCTCCAGAGGCTTTGGAAACCTCATTTAGGGTTGCCTCGATTTGTGTGCGCAGTCCGGGCGCGTAGTCGAAAAGCTTAAATGTGAAATTCTGTGAAAAATGCTAAGATTTAATATTAAAATGAGTAAATTTGACTCCGGTCAACATTTTGGGTAAAAAGACCCGGACCCGTGATTTGACGGTCCCGGAAGGTCCGTAGGAAAATATGGGGCTTAGGCGTATGCCCGGAATCGAATTCCGAGGTCCCAAGCCCGAGGAATGAATATTTGAGTAAAATTGTTTTCTAAAAATATTTAAGAAAATGGAAAATGAAATGTGATTAGAAAGTGATGGTATCGGGCCCGTATTTTGGTTCCGGCGCCCGGTACAGGTCTTATATATTGTTTAAGCACTTTCTGTAAAGTTTGGTTGAAAATGGATTTCGTTTCAAGTGTTTCGGACATAAAATGGAAAATTTGATATTTTATGAAATTTGATAGAATTCATGGATTTTGAGGTTTAATTCGATGTATATGATGTTATTTTGGCGATTTGATCATACAGATAAGTTCATAGGATGTTTTTGAGGTAGTGTGTGTATTTGGTTTGGAGCACCGAGGGCTCGGGTGAGTTTTGAATAGGCCACAGACTTCATTTTTGGACTTGCAACTGCTGGTGTAACTGATCTGCAGGCTTCGCATTTGCGAAGCCAGCATCTCAAATGCAAACTACTGATCGCAAATGCGAAGGTTGGTCTGGGCATGCCTGATCGCAAATGCGACCAAAAGGTTCGCAAATGCGAAGGTTGGTCTGGGCAGGCCTGATCGCAAATGCGACCAAGAGGTTCGCAAATGCGAAGGCTGGGAATGTCTGAAGGGTTCACAATTGCGAACCCCTGTTCGCAATTCCCAAGCCAACCAGTAGCCTACAATACACAAAAACCAAATTCTGACTTCATTTTTCATATTTTCTCAAATTCAAACACACTTAGGCGATTTTTCCAAGAACAAGACTTCTTCCAAATCATTGTAAGTTGGTTTTTACTCAATTATTTCAATCATTAACATCATTTAACATGTTTTCAACTTAAAATCAAAGATTTTCATGGGTGAAATTGGGTGATTTGGGTAGAACTTAAGTTTTTCCAAAACTGGGATTTGAGTGGGTGATTGACCTCCGATTTGAGAGATTTTTATATGGCTAGACTCGTGAGAGTACGAGGGTTCTGAAAATGTAAAATTTATCCGACTCCTAGATGCTGGCCTGAGGGGCATTTTGGTCATTCACCTAATTTCGCGCCGTAACCTTGAATTAAATAGTAGAATCAGTTGCATGCGATGTTATTTGCGGTATGAAATTTATTTGGATAGATTTGGGCCATTTGGAGTCGGGTACTCGTGGCAAATCTGTGGTTTCGAGTTGATTTTTGAGCAGGTTCGAGGTAAGTGTTCGGTCTAACCTTAGCTTGAGGGAATATGAGTTGAGTATTATTTGCTACTTGCTAACTATCGAATACGATGTATAGGCATGGTGAAGAGTATCTATACATTGGTGTCTAGCATGACCGTGAGTCCTTATATTGTGAATATTCTGATTTTGTGGTAATTTCCATGCTTAATTGATGATTTCTATATGTTGTGAAGAACATGTGAAGGGAATTGTAATCTTTAAATTCCTTTGGAGCATTGGCTCAGATTGTAACACGAATGATAAAGATATATGAGATAATTGAATCCTTTGGAGCATTGGCTCAAGTAATAGAGTAAATTATGAAATAAAAGTGAAAGAAAGAGAAAGAGCTACAAAAAATATACCCTTGTCGGGTCATTGTTTCTTTTTATATTGTCTCCCTTGTTGGAATGTTGAGATTACTGTTATTGTTCCCTTACTGGGATTTAATTGTTTAATTGATGTTCCCTTGCCGGGATTTAATTGTTTAATTGATGTTCCCTTGCTGGGATTTCTATTTTATTTTAAAGCACGAAGGGTGATGCCGTGCACTGTTTTATATTGTTCCCTTGTCGGGATTATTATTTCTATTCTGTTTACTCCCTTGCCCTTGTTTGTGATTGCTGTTTGGGTGAGGAAGAGTGTTAAATCACGAAGGGTGATGCTGTGCACTGTTTGATATTGTGAGGGAAGAGTGTTAAAGCACGAAGGGTGATGCCATGCATTATTTGATATTGTGAGGGAAGAGTGTTAAAGCACGAAAAGTGATGCCATGTATTGTTCGATATTGTTCCCTTGCCGGGATTATTATTTCTATTCTGTTTACTCCCTTGCCCTTGTTTGTGATAGCTGTTTGGGTGAGGAAGAGTGTTAAAGCACGAAGGGTGATGTCGTGCATTGTTTGATATTGTGAGGAAAGAGTGTAAAGCACGAAGGGTGATGCCGTTCCGTACAATGTTCTATTCTGTACCGATATTCATTGATTATACTGTGAGGAAATAGAGTAAAAGCACGAAGGGTGATGCCGTGCCATGATTTACATTGATTACATTATACATTGCATAGTGAGGACGAGAGTAAAAGCACGAAGGGTGATGCCGTGCAAGTTTGTGATCTCTGTTCCTTATTGATATTCTGGCCTTGTTGTTCTTTTCCTTATTTGAGATTTCTTATATGAAACTGTTATCTCCCCACAGCATGTTCCCCTTCCCTTATTAATTGTTTTCTCCGTATATTTCTTATCCGTTGTATATATGTATATGTTTATTTGAACTGCACAGGTTTATTTGGTAGTCTGGTTCTAGCCTCGTCACTACTTCGCCGAGGTTAGGCTAGGCACTTACCAGTACATAGGGTCGGTTGTACTGATGCTACACCTGCACTTCTTTATGTTGTGCAGATTAAGCAGCTGGACCCGATGGATATCATTAGTGGGAGTGTCTTCCAGCTTATCCTAGGGGCTTCAAGGTATACCCGCTGGCGTTCGTGGGCCTTGGCGTCTCTCCCATCCCTTTGTCTTCGCTTCTGTCTTATTTTTCCTCAAGTTTCAGAGACAGTCATGTATTTCCTTTCAGACTTGTATTTAGCACTCTTATAGACAATTCGAGAGTTTTTGACTCCGGGTTTTGGGAAATTTTGCGACATTGTATTATGATTGTCTTTACTTAGCTTAAAACCCGTATTTATTTTCGCTGTTTAATTGTGAATTGTTTTAGTTTATTCTGTTAAATTTAGGTTATTATGCTAGTTTAGCTATACACGTCTGCTTGTCTAGCGCGTTCAACGTTAGACGCCATCACGGCCCGATGGTGGGATTTCGGGGCGTGACACATATGTGATGTATTTGAGTTGTTTGGGGTTAGTTTCGAGCAGTTTAGAGGTCAGAACGCGCGTGATGGTATCTTTGGAGTTTCTCTTGGCTTGATTGTTTTTAGAATTAGCTCGTTCGAGGTAAGTAACTCTTCTAAACTCAGTGCTGAGGGTATGAAACCCTACATTACGTGTTATGTGATTTGGTTTGAGGTGACGCACATGATAGGTGACGGGCGTGTGGGCGCGAATCCTGTGAATTGGGACTCTTTTGTTCCCATGGCACTGTATAGTGGCCCTACTTTTGTTGATATCTGTGTTTTTACCATGTGATAAAGTAACTGAGCTATCAATCATGCTAAATATCATGTATAGGCTCTGTGCCGATATTGTTTGGACCCATAGTGGTCGTTTCCTGCTGTCATCTCACTGATTTCATAGATATTTTGTACTCTCTCATATTCATGCATTCATTATATCTCAGTTTCAGTGTTGTTTATTGACACATCATATTATTGTTGTCGCGCTAATTTCATGACATTGTTAGCCCGAGAGTGAGACTGGAGAGGTTGATGGCTGAGTGAGGCTGAAAGCCTGATTATGAGTGAAAATTATGGGATCGGGTTGCATACCGCAACATGTTATATTGATTTATGCCTGGATCTTACTTATGATAGCGCTTGGGCTGTAGGAGCCCCTCCGGAGTCTGTACACCCCCAGTGAGCGCGGTTGATTATATTGAGGGATGCATCTTCCCTGGACATGGATCTTGTTTGAAGCATTTATATACCTAGAGATGGATCTCCTCCATGGGCCCGGATTAGATTTTCCTTGGTACTGAGTGAATGATGGTCAGTGATGTATATACTCTAGGATGGATCTTCCCTGGGCCGTATGGCCCATATACAGTACCGTGTGGTTGAGCGTGATGAGTGGAAAATGTGAGATGGTAAGATTGAGTACTCTGAGAGTTTGAGTACATGATTCATCTCTGAGATATGTGGCATTACATGCACACATTACATACATGCATAGAGATGCATTTTTCCTCATGCTATGTGGTTTGACATCATTCATGACTCATTATGCATTGTTATTTGGGCATAGAGAGGGATATTATACTTGTTATCGGGAAAGAAAATGAAACTTCTTACTCCTTGTTGGAAAGATATTTTTGGAAAAAACATAGTTTTCAAACTTATCTGTATTTTGGAATTTTTGGAAAAAGAATTGAATTTTCACTAAGGTATTTGAAAAACATGCCTATTTTCTGAAATTGTGAACAAGTTGATCTTTTTATTTCTTAGATACCCCTTTTATTACATGTGTTATGCTGTTATGAACTGTTGTAGAATACCTGTATTGGAACCGACCTTGTAATTGCTCGTCACTACTTTCAACCTAAGGTTAGGTTTGTTACTTACTCAGTACATGGGGTCGGTTGTACTGATACTACACTTCTGCACATTGCGTGTAGATGTCTGTTGTTGCTGATGTTGTGTTTGATGGTTGCTAGAATGTGAGATGTACCCACGTCCTTGTTGCTAGTATTTTTTTGGGTCATGACAGATTGGTATCAGAGCTCTAGGTTCATAGGTTCTGCAAGTCATGGGCAAGTGTCTAGTAGAGTCTTGCAGATCAGTATGATAACGCCTATACCTATCTTCGAGAGGCTACATGACATTTAGATATACTTCCACGTGTGGCATTTTTTCAGCTTGAAGCGTAACTCTTTGAATTCCTTCCACGCATTCGTGTGCATGTGCGCTTGGTATCAGCTGTGCATCAATGGCTTGTGATTTCCATGGTTGAGGTGCGAGATGTAATTTTGGCATGTTGATGATGGGTCAGTTTGAAGGACTTGAGGCCAGGTTTTGTCTATGGCTTGAGTACTGAGACTTTGATTGTGTGGGCACGTGCATTTGGGACTTATATGTCCGTTTGTGTCCTTATTGGCGATATTTGTGATGCGATGACTATGTGGTAAGCATGATTTGACTGCGAGATGTGCTCAGATTGTTCGAATGTGACAAGTGAGTTTGTTGGAGATGTAGGAAGGACTATTAGTGTTTGGCTTCTGTATGGATTTGGCGTATGGCCTCGAATTATGGGTGTGTTGAAGGACCTCTCATGTAGTTTAGTTGTGGAGCGAAGTAGATATTCATGTTGTGCTATGATTTCAAACTCATAGAGATAAAGTGATTGCGTAATAGTTATGATTATGGAGTAGTATAGAGAGATATCAGTTTGAGGCTAAGCAGGTGGGGTTATCTCCTGGAGGGTATCCTGAAGTTGTGTGATCCTTATGTTGTTTGTAGTGAGTTCTCTTTTTATCAGTAAATGATATATGTTGCAATTTAAGTTTAGATCGCTTGTGGAAGTTGTCCTGACTATTACAATGGTGAATGCAAGATTTGCAGATGATTTGAAGTATTAGATGGTTTGCATTACAGGAGCTCAAGAAGGATTTAGTTGAATCTCACTACGGTATTATGGCAGTAATAGAGTATGGGCATTGTGAGTTATTGTGTGTTTTGATCTATGGCTTCGAGCCAAGTGGGGGAGTCTGCTGTCGACGAGTTGATTGCACGATAATGTGCTGTATCGGTTTCGGTTTGAGGTATACTGGTGAATCAGTTATGACCATAGTGGTTGAGATTGAGTTGACTCGGGTAAGGGAATTTCTGGATACAGGTTGTATTACACTCTATGGGTACATGGAAATCATGGAAAGATTGAGTGGTTATTCGTGAATGATGTAGTTTTCATGGAGTATAAATTTGCTCGGTTGCTTAGAGGTGTGAATTACTTCTTAGGGTGTTGGGGTGCAAATAGGGCACAAGTTGTTCGGTCTGTTTGGGTTGTGCCATTGAGATTTGAGTAGAGTGGATGACTCTCGAGAATGGTTCCTAGGAATCCAAGATCTTTATGTGGCAATTGAGAATTTTTGCGGATTTGTATATGGCTAGAAGCTGAGTTACATTGGATGGTGTCAAGACTTGCAGTATTTCTACATCATTATGGATTCTTCATTTCAGTATCAAGGAAGTGAAAGAATAGCTTAAATTCATAGAAGGTCTCTTCAGTGTGGATGTCTCGGTTAAGGTACTTTTGGGGGTGCTTAGGAAAGGATACAATAGTTTATGAGCCTTAGGACAATGTGGTTTTATGCTAGGGTCCCGTGAGGTGAGTGTTGGTTGAGGATTGTGATATAATGGTGAGTAGAAGTATCAACTTGAAGGTAATTCATAAGGAACTCGGAGGAATGAGACAGCTTGGTAGTAGGTTAGATCGGCATGGTAATGGGTATAATCGGTTCTTAGGGTGCTTATGACGTGGTGAGTTTCTACAGGTGTTTTGTGGAGAGACTCTTGGGTTTTGACGTCCTACGTAGCCTAATCAAGTTAGAGGGATTCAGTCTGGCGATTTGGTTAAGTGTAGTGGGTTCGGAGAGTTCTTGATGGTTTGATAGGTATATTTCTTACTGGTGTATGGGGCATGTGGCATATTGTGATTTCTCCAAATAAAATCAAATGGAATGTTATTGGCTAATCGAGCATGTAGTTGCTTGTGACTCGGAGTTGGTTTTAAGATTTTCGTATCTTTCATATGATGGCATAGTGGGTGCGGTGTGTTGTGTAGTATTGATAATTGCAAGTGCAAGGTCACAATTTGATTTTGAAGGGAAGGTCATGAAATTCGTAGGAAGAATGGACGGTTTCAGATGACTAGGTAAATGATATTACTATCTTGTATGGCTTGATGAGAATATACATTTCAGAAGGGGAAATGTGTTTTATTTACGGATACTTCATTGGTACTGTGACATTCTCTTATTTGGTCGACTGTTGGTGTTCAAATTTGCTTTGTGGCACAGAAGAATTTAGGAGTATTCCTCGTGGGATGATCGTGTATTGGAGAAGTGTTAGACATTTATGGCGGTGGGGTTGAGATTGGATATGGTGATTCGTGTGTTCGATAGATTTGGATACTGGGAGTTCTCATGATTAGATTGTTTTGTGGTTGTGGTATGTAAAACGTAGCCAAGGTTAGTCAGAAGATAGTATGTATTATGATTCAGCCATTGTTCATAGGGTTATTTATCTATTGTGAGTGATGAGATTTGATTTGGGGTTCATTAGTAGGTCTGATATGGATGTGTGTTCTGCGTTGAGTTGGGTTGGTGGGCTCCATAATGATATGGTTGAGCGACATGCTATTCGGTTGTTGCTAAGATTATTCGTGTTCTGAAATGATTTATGAGTTATTCCTCTATTCTGTGAGGAGTTGTGATTCGTTGGTTTTGGGCACACATGATGCGGTTCTATTGTGGTCTCATAGCAGAATTTGAGTGAGATGAGTAATTGGGTACTGCGTGATTGAGGGCGTATTGGTTATGCTCTTTCGGGTTTTGTGTGGCATTGTATCATCCGATTCTCCGTGGTTATGGTAATGAAATTTGGGTACTTGATGTTGAATTTCGCGTGGTTATTGATTTTGAGCAAGGCAGAGCGAGGTATATAATATCGACCAGCGTTTGGATGGGGTCACACATTGCAGCGAAGTTATGTTGAGATATTATCCTTGCTCTTGGATTTGTCTGTTCCGGTTCTACGGTGTGTGATAGGCTCTTAGTATGGTGTTGTGATGGTACTTGTTAATCTGGCAGAACATTCCTCTCGTTTGAGGCATTTTCATGGTTGAGTACATTTGGAATGTTGCTATTTGGTGCACGGGTTGCAGGGGTTGTGACTTAAGCTATATTGATATGTCATGTCACTACAATGATTATGCTAGGTTGAAGGAGGTCATCGTACCTAGAATGGGTGCTATCGGATCTGATTGCGGTATATTTTGAAGGACATTGATGTTGATTGGTTTAGAAATTTTCTATAGTTCATATCGAAGGAGAGAGAGTTCCACAACTTGTTGATCCAACGGATGGTTATGGGTTTCTGTGTGTTTCTTTCATCATTGGAAGTATATGAAGGTGTTAGAACAAGACTTTGCTCGATAAGAAGTGTATTACCAGTATTGGGTTGTTTGAGCAGCTTTTGTGAGAAATTTTGCTATGTGTGTTTGAGTTATGTGGTATATCATGTGATTTCAATTTGGGTTATGACTTTTGCTTGATACAACTGGTTTAGACTTATAGTGTGTGGATGTGAGATTCAGATCTTATAGGAGTATCAAATGTAGAAATTGGATTATAAGGCTAATGGGCTGAGTTGAATTAGGAAGTTTCAGTTATGTTGTGTTATCAGACCTATAAGGGATAGGGTGATATGGGATCACCCCTGGGTATGTTCATGGTAAGGTTATGCGGTGGTTTGATGGTTTTGATAACAACTCCTGGCATGTTCGAGGACGAACGCATGTTTAAGTGGGGGAGGATGTAACGACCCGACCGGTCATTTAGAGCATTTTCACTTTGCTCGGTAGTTTTCGGGCATGAGTAGCTCCGTGTGATGTATTATGACTGTCACGACCCGATTTACCCTCCGAAGGTGTCGTGATGGCACCTATTCTCTACGACTAGGTGATCCTACTATAACGGGGAAAAATCGAAATAAAATGCAAGCAATAAATAGGATAAGGGCAATGACATAAATAACGTACTGGACGCTCGGCTCATACAAAACATAACTTCCCAAAACCCGGAATATCATAGACAGTCACAAGTTTCTAAAAATACTGTAGCTCTAACAAAAACTGGAAAAGTATATAAGAACGTCTCTACAAGATAGTATAGAGGGAGACTCAGAGGATCCTATGGACGCGGCAGAAATAACTTGCAGTCTCTTGAAATCAACAGCAACGACTAACCACAAGGCTGATAGCTCGTACCTGGATCTGCACACGAAAACATGTGCAGGGAAGGGCACGAGTACACCACATTTGGTACCCAGTAAGTGCCAAGCCTAACCCCGGTCAAGCAGTGATGAGGTCAGGTTAAGGCTCTACCGGATTTCTAAATAAGTAAGTTTAAAACAGTACAAAATATAGGTAATGTCTTCAGTAACAGTTGAAGGAAAATAATATAAGTTTTACAGTAAAGAAAATCCTCGGCTCAACAAATATATTACAAAGTGGCATCTCCCGGGATACCGTCCCGTAGTTCCAAATGATTATGCAGTACGGGGGAGGGGGGGGGGGATCTCCCGGAATACTTCTCTAGTACCAAAATAAATATGCAATACAGGGGGATCTCCCGGAATACGTCCGTAGTCCCAAAATAAATATGCAGTACAGGAGGATCTCCCGGAATACGTCTGTAGTCCCAAAGTAAATATGCAGTACAGGGGGATCTTCCGGAATACGTTCATAGTCCCAATTTAAATATGAAATTCAAATGAATGCCGGATAAGGTTCATTTAAACAGTTCAGGAGAAAAATCACAGGCAAGACAAAGGATAGGACTAACTAAGCATGGTGAACATAGTATCAAATAGGAAATTCAGGTAAAACTGGTAGGCATGCTCCTTCATAATCTAAGCTACACAATTAGCACATTAAACAGTGAAATAAGAGTGAAATGATTTATGACATGGAAGGAAAAATGGAATTTTTAGCAACAATGGCCCGTGTACGTACTCGTCACCTCACGTACACGACGTTGATGCGAGGCTAGAATTCATAGTTTAACATGTTATATGCCTAACATTTTATGTGCGTTAATGATAAAAATACACTTTTTATGTTCTTAATGGAGTTTATTTCATGTGTAGGTGAATTGGAGATTAAAACCGAGCTAAATGGATGCAAATACGTCGAAAATATGCTTAGAGGCGAAGAGGGAACACCCTGGCCTTATCCAGGCGTTTGGACCCTAAAGCCAGGCAGCCCCTGGCGTTAGGGGGACCTTAGAGCCCAAACGCCAGGCCTGCCCTGGCATTAGGGGGGCGTTTGAGCCCAAACGCCCGGGTCCCTTGTTCCGGTCAATTCCGAGTTTTGACGAGTTTAAGTGTTTCCCGGTTGGAATAGAAGTCTCCTACACGTTTAGGGTTTGTCCTAAACATATAAATAGACCCCAAAAACACAAATTAGAGGGGATTCGAAGAGACGGACGGCAAGACATCAATTTGTACAGATTTTCTTCATTACTTTGTAGTTTCATTATGCAAGTTATTTTAGAGTTGGTTCTTTTGAACATGTTTTGCTAACTTATTTAATCTAGGGTTTTGGTAGAACCTATTGGAGGATGAACTTATTGTGTTATTAATAGAGTTCCGATGGGTTGATTAATCTCTATTTATTCAACTACGTTCTTGTTGTAGTTAATTGAATGGCCATCAATTAGCTGTGCCTATTTATTATGTATCTACTTGAGAGAGAGTGCATATTTAGGTAGTTGTTTGAACAACATCACTCCCGGAGTATAGATGAAAGTCATAACCGAGGGTTTAGAGGTTGGATTAGAGATAACGATACCTCGGGTGCAATCTAAAGTGAAGGTAATGCAATCTAGCCGAGCGTAACTTGAGAGAGTGCGTCTAGTAAATTATCATAATTACTTGAGAGAGATTTATGGTAGATAGAGTGTTCANTTAATCTTTAGTGTTAGTAATTTAAATAACATCAAGTGACAGTTGAGTATTCTAACAGCTTGCTTGAAACGTAAATTTCTCTGTGGGATCGACTCTGGGCATAATACTCTGGATTATATTTGCAACGCCCACTTAGTCTTTTATTAGACATAGTTGAGCGTGATCAAATTTTGGCGTCGTTGCCGAGGAATTAACGGTATTATCAACTGTAGCTATAATTGTATATATTATTAGGTTTCAAGTTGATNCCCAGAGCAAAATTATCAAAATCTTCCCGAGAGCGAGTTATGTGCACCAACTCAATCGTATGTGTGGAATGAGTGTGATATGTGTGGTGGTCAAGATGGTCATTTTCAGTGTTGTGCTTATATTTCTTATCTTCCCCCAACCCCGTACTTTGATGATTCTTCTTGTTCTTGTGAAGTTAATAGAAACAAAGAACCCAGTGATGAAGACCTAAAAAGGGGCGACTATATGATGAAGTGCATTTTGGAACAACAGGAGAAGATACAACTGCAGGTACAAAGGAAAGATGAAACTATTCGCAACTTGGAGGCTCAAACAAGTCAACTAGTTGAAGCTTTTAACGCTCAATATGCCAATATTATGGATAGTAGCCAGGAGCAGTGTACATCAAAGATAAAAATTGAGGTGCCAATGGAGGTGGCCAAAGTAGAAACCCAGCAATCTAACCAAATAAAATTTGAGGATGCCGATGTTGAAGAAGTAATACTAGAGTCAACCAGGGGCGTTGAGGATACAAATTTAGTCGACTCTAGTGTGATTGATGTTGAGGATGTTGAAAGTACTGAAGTTCATGTGTTAGAGCGCATTGGTCTTCACTCCAAACATTTTTTCACATTGTGCTTGGATGATGATATGGAAATAGAGTCATCTGAGCCAATTGAGGAGTCAAGGAATGAGGAACAACATACCTACATTCTGGAATTTTTCGTGCCAGAAAAAAAGGACTACATACCTCATCTAAAAGCCAAGAAGTATAAAATAATACAATGGTAGCTTGGGCAAATTATATTTGTTCCACCACCCTTGGAGTATAACCGAAAACTTGATGCTAAATTGGGGGCGCAATTCATAAGTCCGAAGTGGAGGCAGAAAGCGATTCACGTCGTGCCTCGACGTTAAATCAAGCGCTTGTTGGGAGGCAACCCAGCTTTACCGCTTTATTTTATTTTATTTTATTTTACTGTTTGTTTTAGTGTATTTTTCTAATTGTATTATTT
>ML386949.1:0-36132 GCA_005239525.1 Nicotiana knightiana | reverse complement strand
TGTTGATAGATATTCTCAACAACCTTGGAAGCCAAGTGCGGCACTCTTGCCTATACCCAAGAACTTTAAAATGCTTGGCGTTCCCAAATATGATGGAACAACTGACCCAGACGACCATGTGATTTCTTTCACTACTGGGGTAAAAGGAAACGACTTAACGAAACAAGAGGTTGAATCAGTCCTTGTCAAAAAATTTGGGGAAACACTTACCAAAGGGGCCCTAACTTGGTAATCTCTTCTCCCTGAAAATTCTATTGACTCTTTTGCTGCGCTTGCAGATTCGTNATATTCAAAATAAAACAAGGAGACACGGAACTACTCCGTGAGTTTGTAGACAGGTTTCAACGAGAAAGAATGCAGTTACCCAGGGTGCCTGATAATTGGGCAGCCATGGCATTTGCAAGCAACCTGAACAATAAAAGCTCAGAAGCCACGAGACGACTTAAGGAGAGTCTAAGAGAATTTCCCGCTACGACATGGAACGATGTATATAACAGGTACAGTACTAAACTCAGAATAGAAAAAGATATCATTGCTCGTTCGAGAGATGAAGATCATTCCAGATCCAGACGTCCTGAATCAGATAGAAGATCGGTAAAAACATGTACGATCCTTACTTAGGACCATCGGAACGCGATATCCGCCCCAGGTTCGAAAACACAAGGTCAGACTATAGACCACAAGGAAGATACATAGTCTTATCCTCGTCTAGATCCAGAAAAGATCGAGATGAACGACCTAGAGGTAGTACTCAAATTGGGGATCATACCTTTAATGTAAGTACTACTGAACTTGTCTCAATATTGAGGAACATGGGAGACAAGGTTAAGTGGCCCAAAGAGATACGGTCAAATCCAAGCAAAAGAAACCCAGATCACTGGTGTGAATTTCACAACGATCATGGGCACAAAACTGCGGATTGCAGATTTTTACAAGGTGAAGTAGAAAATTTATTAAAACAGGGCTATTTAACAGAATTGTTTAGTGATAAAGGTAAACAGGCATATATGAGGAACAGGCAGGAGCCCCCAAAGCCTCCTTCTCCAAAACGAACCGTCAACGTGATACACGGAGGTGAAGAAGTAAACGGAGTGATCTGCAAAACAACCACAAAGTTCACAATTACACATGGGAAACGGGCTCGTGAAAATATGGAAGAAGACGATATAACCTTCGATGATGCAGATATCGGCGGATTAATGCTTCCGCACAACGATGCTCTGGTAATATCTTTACTTATTCATGACACTAACGTAAAAAGAGTGTTGATTGATCCAGGCAGTTCAGTCAATATCATTTTGCTAAGAGTCGTGGAAGAAATGCTACTGGGGAATCAAGTAATCCCAAAGGCACGAGCCATATCAGGGTTTGATAACTCTACGGTTATAACAAAAGGAGAAATTGAGCTTAACACTTATGCTGAGGGGGTGATCAAAAGTACCAGGTTCCAAGTCATCGATACTGACATGGCTTATAACGTGATCATTGGAAGGCCATGGATCCACGACATGAAAGCGATACCCTCCACGTTGCATCAGGTAATTAAATTTCCCTCTGAATGGGGGATTCAACAAATCAAAGGAGATCGGCAGACCGCAAGAAATATAAACTATGTGCTACACTACAACAAGAAAATAGAGGTGGAAGAATTACGAGATAAGGGAATCTCCCAAGCAGGTAACACAGCCCAAACAAGCATGGAAGAAATTACTACCCAAATAGGTACGGAAGGTATTATTGCTGAAACAGGTACGAAAGAAAATACTTACAAGAAGGAAAATCAAGTTACCACAGAAGGTATACTATACCACACAGAAACAGATTCCAGACCGGACGTCATTCGTGAACCGGAGGAAGATGAGCACATCAAAACAACTACGGAGGAGCTCGAAGCTGTTCCGTTATCTGAACAAAAGCCTGAGCAGAAAGTGTATATAGGCACGAGGCTAGGCCCCGCTCGAAGAGGTAAGTTAATTGATTATTTAAAGGCTAACGCAGACTGCTTTGCGTGGTCCCACTCAGATATGACAGGCATCCCACCAGAAGTGATGACTCATAAACTAAATGAAGATCTATCCTTCGTACCTGTTAAGCAGAAGAAAAGAAAGCAAGGACCATTCAAGAACCAAGTGATCGACGATGAGGTACAGAAACTCTTGAAGATTGGTTTGATACGAGAGGTAACATACCCTAACTAGATAGCAAACACCGGGGTAGTACCTAAAAAGAATGGAAAGTGGAGAGCATGCGTAGATTATACTGACTTAAATAAAGCATGCCCCAAAGGTTCATTCCCATTGCCACATATAGATCAAATGATTGATGCCACAACAGGTCATGAATTATTAAGCTTCTTAGATGCATATTCTGGTTATAATCAGATTAAAATGAATCCCTCAGATGAGGAAAAAACTTCCTTCATTACAAACAGGGGGACTTATTGTTATAAAGTTATGCCTTTTGGCTTAAAAAATGTTGGAGCTACCTATCAAAGGTTAGTGACTAAAATGTTCCAAGAACATCTTGGAAATACGATGGAAGTCTAAATTGATGATATGTTGGTAAAATCAACACAAGCACAAGACCATTTCCAGCATCTCTCTACTACTTTTGCTATTCTACGCAGGTATAATGTGAAGTTAAATCCAGAGAAATGTGCTTTTGGAGTGCAATCAGGTAAATTTTTGGGTTTCCTTGTGTCAAACAGAGGAATAGAGGTAAATCCCGCTCAAATTAAAGCTATAGAGGAAATACCTGATATTTTAACAAATAAAAAGGAAGTTCAAAGACTGACAGGGAGAATAGCAGCTTTGGGTAGGTTTATTTCTAAATCTTCCGAAAAAAGTTTTAAATTCTTCTCAGTTCTCAAAAAGCAGAATCAGTTCGAATGGACTGAAGAATGTCAGCAAGCCCTCAAGAATCTGAAGATTTATCTATCGAAACCACCACTGCTTTCAAAGCCAAAAGAAGGGGAAAGATTGTACATCTACCTGGCTGTCTCAGAAATTGTTGTAAGTGCAGTATTGGTAAGAGAAGAAAAAGGTAAACAATCACCTATCTATTATGTAAGTAAAACTTTGCTAGATGCTGAGACTAGATATCCACATCTGGAAAAGTTAGCCTTAGCTTTAATAATGGCATCTAGAAAATTACGACCATATTTTCAATGCCACCCAATCACCGTTGTGACCTCATATCCTTTAAGAAATATTCTGCATAAACAGGAATTGTCAGGAAGATTAGCCAAGTGGGCCATAGAATTAAGTGAGCATGAAATAATCTATCAGCCTAGGACTGCAATTAAGTCTCAAATACTAGCTGATTTTGTTGTTGACTTTAGTAATAGCATTGTATTTGAAGTAGAAAAAGAGTTATAACTCTTTAACGTTGTTAATCCAGGCCTATGGACCTTGTTCACCGATGGTTCTTCAAATATAAAAGGTGCCGGCTTAGGCATAGTCTTAATATCACCCACGGGTGAAAAGACACGGCAAGCTATCAAGTGTTATCCTATAACTAACAATGAAGCAGAGTACGAAGCTGTTATTGCAGGGCTTGAACTCGCACGGGAGCTCTCAATCGAGCAAATTGTGATCAACAGCGACTCCCAACTGGTAGTAAATCAGATACAGGGGACTTACATCACTCGAGAGACTAGAATGCAACAGTATCTTGAAAAAGTATGAGAGNGAAATTCTTAATTTTTTGCATAATGGCACCGTACCTGAAGACAGGAAAGCAGCTCAAGCACTTCACCGCAAAGCTGCACGGTAATGCCTTATTCGCAACTCACTTTATCGAAAGATGTTCGGAAGACCCCTAGCTAACTGCCACGGACCTAACCAAATGAAATTTGTGATGAAAGAAGTCCACGAAGGACAATGTGGAAATCACTCAGGGGCGAGATCCTTAGTGAAAACACTAATCAGAGCCGAAAACTATTGGCCTAAGATGGAAGAAGAAGCCGAGAATTTCGTATCCAAATATTAAAGATGCCAAAGGTTTGACAATAACATGCATCGACCAGCATAACTATTACATCCAATAATATCCCCATGGCCTTTCATGAAATGGGGTATGGACATAGTGGGACCTCTTCCCACAGCTAAAGGACAGGTACGGTTTTTACTCGTACTAACCGACTATTTTACAAAATGGGTAGAGGCACAAGAGTTCAAACAAGTGTGAGAAAAGGAAGTTAAAAGCTTCTTATGGAAAAACATAGTATGCCGCTTTGGAATACCAAAGGAAATCGTGTGTGATAATGGCCCATAATTCATAGGCTCGCAAATCTCAGAATTCTTCGAAAGTTGGCAAATCAAGCAGATCACTTCAACGCCGTATCACCCCGGGGATAATGGTCAAGCTGAGTCGACGAATAAGGTCATCATCAACAATCTAAAGAAGCGGCTGGATAAAGCCAAAGGAAATTGGCCTGATGAGTTACCAGCGGTACTATGGGCATACAGAATAACTTCAAAAATATCCACGGGAGAAACTCTGTTCGCACTTGTTTATGGCTCAGAAGCCTTAATACCTGTGGATATTGGCGAACCAAGCATAAGGTTCTCAACAGCCACGGAGGGAGAAAACGACGACGAATTGAGGACCAACCTGGACCTGCTCGAAACACGGAGAGAAATAGCATTGATACGGATGGCAGCACAAAAACAAATCATAGAGTGTTATTACAACCGTAAAGCTCATCTCAGGTACTTCAAAATTGGGCACTTCGTCCTCATAAAAGTCTTTCAATCAACGAAAGAAGCAGGTGCAGGAAAGCTAAATCCAAACTGGGAAGGACCTTACAAAATTCGAGGCATAGCTGGGAAAGGCACCTATGAGTTGGAATCTATGGACGGCAGAGTTCTACCAACAAGCTGGAATGCCATCCATCTAAAGAAGTATTACTTCTAAAAGAAAAGAATACCCCCCGTCAGGTATCACACGTTCGATTTTATTTTGAACATTTAAAAATTTTACTAACTTTTTTAGATGATAGGCACAAAGCTAACCCATCACCAGATGATGATATTAGACCTGCAAAGACGCGAGGAAATAACACAATTCCCGGTCTAGGGTTACACTTTCTGATGGACGTTTTAAAAGGGTTAAGCAGTCATCATCTAAAAAACTATATACCTTCGAGTCCGGAATGTTTTTCCTTTTCAGGAAAAGGACCACAAGGAAGGAATAATCAAGTGCTCGAGATTTCATTCTTCAAAGCTCAAACACTTGGGGGACTATACAGTATGGAAGGCTAAGACGAAGCAAAGAAGACTATCAGAAAGTCAAAAGCTCGAGCCTGAAGACCCATCTACCCAACGAGACAAGTGACACGAGCAGAATCGAAAGAAATCAAAAGAGCCATCCAAATACAAAGCCTAATGCAAAAAGCAAAAACCTTCGAACATATTCAGGTTGAAAGGAAAAATATTAGTCACGAGAAAGAAATGTACATCTTTATACTTATTCAAAACTGTTGTAACAAAAACAGTTAGGGGTAAAAGATCATCATCAATGTACTCATTCAAAAAATTGTTCTCGAACAAAACAGTTATGGATGAAAGATCTAAATCCTTGTATTTAAAACTGTTATCAAATAAAAACAGTTATGAATAAGAAAACATTTCCCTCGTACTTATTAGAAAATTATTTCCAAAACAGTTGCTTGTAAAAATCCCAATATTTATAAAAACTGTTACTAGTAAAAAACAATTGTTTCCTTGTATTAATATCGAAAAATTGTTACCTATGAAAAACAGTTACAAAATACAAGAGTATATCAAATCTGTTAAACAAAAACAATTGCAGGATAACCAAACACATGTAAAATGTCATGGAAGTTCAAACAAAAAACTTTCCTTGGAAACATTCTTAAATATGTGTAAAATTCCTATCACTCTATTGCATTATCATGAAGTTGAGACGTCTTCTTCATGTCAATTAAAAAGGGCCATCTTCCATAAACTATGCCTATTACAAAAAGGCACACATTTGATATGACACCGTGCCTATTACAAAAAAGGTACGAGTAGTCTAAAGCATTCCCCATGCAAAACTCGAAGGTAAAACTAAAACCTCGAAAAATGAAGCATGCAAAAGACTTAAAGAGTGAAACAGAAATTCAACAAAAGTCGAACTAATATTTATATATTAAAACGGCTAAAACTAAGTATTAACTTATACTTAGCCGTATAAAAATTTTATATACATTGTGGTGCCCCTAAGTTGTCATTTGGGGACTTAAAGGAAATCCAAATTTACCCCCTTTGGGACTGGGGGTAACCACCAATTCATACAAAGAAAAAAAAAAGGGAGGATAAATCAACAAAATCTTTTCAAGAGAAGGGTTGACTTCAGTGGCAGAAGGAGCGGGAGCAAATGGGGATGAAGAGGCATGAGCGGCTGGAATTTCACCATCAGGTGAAGAGAGGTTATGACCTTGTTGATCCTTCTCCATGGCTTCCTTAGTTTTGGCTATTTCAGCACTAAGGTCAAAACCCTCTTGACTCATTTCCATCAATGTGTCAAGGCGAGAATTCATATACGCCCAGCTCACATCGACAGCAGCCACCTCTTCCAAATCTTCATAATCCTTTGCCCACACTTGAAGCTCAGCTCTCAACCCGTCCTTCTCCGCCTCCGCAGCTTCATGGGCGACCCTTAATGGAACAATCCACTCCTCTAAAGTTTTAGCTTTGTCTAAAGCCCTATGAAGATCTTCTTGAGTACGAGTGAGTGATTGCACGAGCTCGCCTGAGTATTCCTCCTTCTGCCCCAACAAGTTCTTCAAGTCTCTAATCTCCTCTGAGGCACGGGACAGCTGCTCCGCGAACGAAGACTCCAGAACACTCTTATCTTTATCAGCTTGACTGCAAGAAGCCCTCTCCACTGCTAGTTCTGCTGCCATGAGTCTCATCTGCCACTTCAAGGTACTCATTTCCTCTTCTAAAGCATCCATGTCAATCCTTAGGCTATCATACTGTGCTCTCCAATTATCAACATCGGCCTGCAACTCTTTTGTCTCTTGGTCCGTGTTTGAAATCCTCTTCATAAGCTCCATGCCTATAAGGTTAATCTACAAGAAATAAACCAGTCAAATATGGTAAATCTCATATACGAGAGTTAAAGAGGATAACTTGCACCATATCTTCAAAGAAGTATGCACGACCTCATTGGCCTATGTAAGAGCACCGTGGCTAGCTAGCTTTGCTTTCTCAGAGGGACCTATCAAAGGCTTGAGCCACACTTCGAGCTCACCCGTTTTCTTGAAAAGGTTCCCCTCAGCTGGAGCCTCAATTACTACCTGCCGCATCTCTCTGCTGGAAGACCCTACTTCCCTAATGGAAGGCATGGAAGCAGGCAGAGATGGAACAGCAACAGGCAAGGAAGGTTGAGGAGCTGGAAAAGCCACGGGCAAAGCAGCAGGCACAGAGAGTTGAAAAGTTGAAGAAGTTCAAAGCAATAGCAGAAGTTGAAATAGCCAAAGGAATGGACGAAACAGCTTCTCTCAAAGAAGCAGGAAAGACAGCAGCCAAAGGGACGTCGTCAGGAGCGAGATCAACACCCTCATGAATAGGGGAATGTGAAACATCATCAAGGACAAGGGGCTCAATCACAGACACGGAAGGCAAGGTTGAGGCTGTAAGCTTATCATCTAAAACCATTCGCCTTCTCCGTTGCTTGTGCACTAATGCACCCTCTTCTTCTTCTTCTACGGAACGAGACTCACTAATCTTCCTCTTCGAGGAAGATGAACCAAAAATAATAATTGGGCTTGAGCCAAGAACATCTTCAGGATATATGAAGCAGACACCCCACGAGCAGAGAACCCTATTAAAAATGGAAAAAAGTTAAACGACAAAAAAAAAGACTCGAGTAAGGAAAGAAGCAAGAACAAGAGCTTCACTTACCGTGGGTATTTACTTGCCAACCATACCTCCTAGCAAGGTACTTCCAAGATCTCTCTTCTGAAGGAGCAATAGATAACAATTTTTCTACCCAATCACGAATACCGAAGACATTCTCAACAGTATTAATGATTGCTGAGAGAAGAAAAAAAACAGATACGGTGTTAAATAAAACATCTCAAGTCAAAAAAAAGAAAAAGTAAATGTGAGCTAAAGCATACTCACGTGCGCGATTCCACTTCTCAGGGAAGGGAAGATTTTCTTCACCCACTAAACCAACAGTAGGTACAGCAACATACCGGAGGTACCAGCCCCTATCCTTATCGTCTCCAGGGGTTACCAGCATTCTTTTTCTTCTAGCAGTCGGAGTAAAAACCCCTTCACGAAATAAGGTAGGAGAGTAGAGGTGAATAATATGGTTGAAGGTAAAAGGAACCGAGGCTAAAGAAGCCAAACTCCTAAGACACGCGACAACTCGCCACACAAGCGGGCCAACTTGTCCTAACAAGATATTGAAAAAATGGCAAAACTCAATTATAACTAGGTCAATGGGGGGTTTAAACCCTAAAGTGAAAGGATACGTATAAACAAAAGAATATCTCATCTTGTAAGATGTTATTTTTTTATTACTATTCGAAATATAGACAGGAAAGTCAGACTTCCAAAAACAGTCCCTCCGAACAAGGGAAATCTGACCCTCAGCTATAAGGGTTGGATATCTTTCGACACTTTCAAGAGAAGAAGATTGATCTAGAAGAACTTGACTATCCCTAGCAAAAACAAACTCATCAGGGACAATTTCATCGACTCCAGGTTCCCGAAGGCGTTCGCCTCTACCTCTAGACAAAGACCGAGAAACCCTAAATCTCGGAGAAACTAGAGATCTAGTGGAAGGAGGAAGAACTATCTGAGAAGAAGAGGAGCCCCTCGAAGGAGTGGATCCTAGACTTCTAAGTCTACCACCCCTCCGACTCCTAGTCGGAGCAGAAGATGGCGCTAAACTTTCAATATCTATTACTCTTTGAGGTTGGTTTGAAGAAGACATGTTTACAAAGGCAAAGAAGAAAGTTATTTACAAAAGACAAAGTTCGAAAAGTGTTTCGTGGAAGCAAAGAAAAGAACACATGTATTGGTTAAATGGAAGTGACAAACGACGCCTATGGTGCAGAGAAGGATACAATGATTAAAGGAAAAGCGGCGGCAAAATATTCCCGCCATAAATGAATATCCACTTACCAAATATTAATCGTTAAATATATGGTAAGTGGGAGGACTATCTGTATTGGTAAAAAAGAGTTTCACACGTAAGCCAGCTTTTGACAACTCATCCAGTCACGTGGACACAAGAAAACGCGACAGCTGGACATGATTCTTTGAAGAGGTACGGTACAAAGAGGCACGGTTAAGTAAACCCATAAACTTATCAGCCACGGGAAACTCAACTTGATCAAAACGGGAGAGAGGCACGGTCAGAATGAATCTAGACAAAGTTACGGGTAGATTCAAGGACCCACAATTGATTACTCGAACGTTATGTAACTGAACCCCAATTACCGTTATCCTTTGTAACGCCTCATTAATGACATAATTAGTCATTAATGAGTAACCATAGCAAGAGTCGTACGTCATAAGAATCTCTTAAATAAGGGAGGGGAATACAGCTTGTAAAGGCATCTGATTCTCGAATACAATTAACTTCGATTTTTTATTTCTGCAATACTGTCTATTATTCATTTTTCTTCATTATCTTGATTATCAGTAACCTGTATTCATCTTAAAAATAAGATTTAGTCAAAGAGTCTAATTCTTTGGTTAAACATTTATATAGGGAGGAGCAATAAGGGTGGGCATGTGGGAGCGGGTTGCGCGCCGCAACAAGGAGAAATAAGGGAGGATATAATGTTTTACTGACTTTTAAACATAAAGGCTAGAATACTCACTGTTTTATTGTTGTCATTTCATATTCTGCACTTACGGTTATTTTAAATTGAAACTTGGAAATTTTCGTGAGGATTGGTTATAGCTGATATCTGGAAAAGTTAACCGAGTTGTTTTATTAATTATTGCAAGTACTGTTTAATTTGTTATTATTCCCTTCTTGCTTTATTATATATTGTATCCAGGTTACGTTATAAATTTCCCGCCGTAGCCTCTTCACTAGTTCGTCGAGGTTAGGCTCGGCACTTACCAGTACATGGAGTCAGTTGTACTGATACCGCACTCTGCACTTCTTGTGCAGATCCAGGTTCCGGTCAGAGCTGATTCTTTGAGCAGCAGTTGAGCATTCACATGGAGACACGAGGTAGATCTGCTAGCGTCCGCAGATTCCTGGAATCTTTCCGTTATTAATTAGATTGCTCTTTTAATTCATTCAATACAGAGATATATTTCTTTCAGCCAAATACTTGTATTATTCTTAGTAGTTCGTGAATTGTGACACCAGACCCTGGGTAGTTCAATATTAGCATTAGTTTTGTGGTTTCGTTTCGTTACTTAATTATTATTGATATCATTTGTTGAATAGTAATAGGTTTCGCATTTATTTTAAATTGTTTACTTATGTTTAAATAATTTGTAAAAGAATACGGTTAGCTAAATTCTAACATTGGCTTGCCTAGCAAGTATGGTGTTAGGCGTCATCACGATCCCGAGGGTTGGGAATTTAGGTCGTGATAGGAATGCAAGAAAGTAGATGAAGCTTTGAAGGATGCGTGATACGGTATTTATAAAATAAAGACGTCATTACTAACTGTCATCATAGAACCGTCACTTCAAACTGATAGAGCCGCAGAAACCTTAAAAAGACGTTGTAAACCGTTAATCCAATCATAGCAAGGCATGATTCTCGAACATTAAATGGAAAAGACGCATGTCTCTTCGCTTTTGAGAAAAACATAATTATTTTGGGAAAAGGCGGAAAGATATCCCTTCCATAAAGAAACTTACCACTTTCTGAATATCAGTTGAGAATATTCAGAAAGTGGGGGGATTATCAGTATTGGTGGAAAAATAGATATGATGCATGGAGTAATGATATGTTGACAAGTAGCATTTAGATTAGAGAAATAAATAAGAATGATTAAAACACCCAAGGGATTGTTGACAAAGATACCGTATCTGATAACTGGGAAAGAAGAAATAGACATGTGATGCATGAATAAAGACTACAAAAGAGGAAGATTCTTCAATAGCTGCTGTGATGACCTGAAAGGTCATTTTATGTTTTAGGACCCAATTCTGCGCTTTTAAGCTTTAAACACCTCATTTTATCCCTCCTCGATTTTCGTGCACAGTCCGGAAAGTTGTTATATTAAAAAATGAGGAAACCTAAAAACTTCATTTAAGTTGACTTCGGTCAACATTTTGAGTAAACGGACACTGATTCATTTTTTAACGGTCCCAGTGGATCTGTACTGTGATTTGGGACTTGGGCATATGCCCAGAATCAAATTCGGAAGTCCCTAGCCCGAGATATCGAAATTTGTCAAGTTTTGAAAGTTAAAGGCTTAATGAATTTGAAATGTTTGACAAAAGTTTGACTTTTTGGATAGCTGGTCCGTATGTAGTTCTGAAACCCGGTATATGTCCAGTACTATATTTATGACTTGTTTGTGAAATTTGGTGAAAAACAGAGTTGGTTTGACGTGATTCGGACGTCCGGTTGTGAAAATAGAAGTTTTAAAGTCTTCTTGAAAATTCTATTTGATTTGGTGCTAAATTCGTAGTTCTAAGTGTTATTTTGGCGATTTGATCGCGCGAACAAGTACATATGATGTTTTTAGACTTGTGTGCATAGTTGGTTTAGAGCCCATAGGGCTCGGGTGAGTTTCAGATTGGCTACAGAATGAATTTGGACTTGGAACTCAGCTGGTGTCTGCAATTTCCGGGAACATGCCTCTGATCTTGCATTTGCGAGATCAGTGTTCGCATTTGCGAACATTTCCAACTGCTGACAGGCTTGCATTTGCTAGCCATTTCTTCGCATTTGCGAAGAGTGCCTGGGTCAGCATAAGTTCGCATTTGCAATCATGAGGTCACATTTGCGGAAGGGCAGTGTTTGCATTTGCGAGCAAAGCTTCGCATTTGCGGTGGGAGCTGGGGAGGAGGATTCTCACATTTTCGATCATTGGGTCGCATTTGCGACCAAGTCAGTGTTTGCATTTGTGAACTTTTCATCGCAAATGCGATGATTTCAGAGGTGTGAGAGTCTTCTCGATTGTGATGAATTTCTCGCATTTGCGTGCTTCGCATTTGCAAAGCCTAGGTCGCATATGCAACATCTGCAGCTGAACAAAATATGACTTAGACGGGATTTTGGTTCATTCTTCAAATTTTCAAAACCTAAATCCTTAGAGGCGATTTTTCCAAGACTATTGCTTCCCCAAATCATTGATAAGTGATCCTGACCTATTCCCTTTCAATCTTTCACTACATTTCACAAGTTTTTAACGTAAAATCTAGTGTTTTCATAGTGGAATTAGGGGTTTTTGGTAGAAATTAGGGATTTGGTAAATTGGGATTTAGACCTCAAATTGAGGTCGGATTCCAAAACAAATTACATAACCGGGCTTGGGGGTGAATGGGTAATCGAGTTTTGATCCGAATTTCGGGTTTCGACCAAGCGGGCCCGGGCGTTTTAACTTTTTTAATAATGACCTAAATTGAATTCTTTACAATCGTGGGTAGTTCCCAAGGCTTAAATTTAATCGTTTGGTTGGTAATTTGCTAGATTATATTTGTTCGGAGGCTTGTGTGAAAGGAAAATACGTGGTTGAGCTTTGAGTTTGGTCATTGGAGGGAGGTAAGTGTCGTGGTTAACCTTGACTTGAGGGAATATGACTTGTTTTTCTATTTGCTACATGTTTAGATGTCGAGTACAACATATATGTGAGGTGACGAGTAATTATGCGTTGTTGTCGGGTTAAAGCATAAGGGTAGTACTTGGTTTCTTGTAATTATTGCCTTCTTTGATCATGTTATCCATCTTAGCCTAATATTGTTAAATTGATTGTCCTTACCATGTTTACGTATATTTGGTGATAATCGAGTATTGATTTCAAAGTTGAGGTTGGCATTGTGGAACTAAACATTGAATTAAGGCTTTCTCTTGTTATTTCTATCTCCTCATTACTTTGTGGTAAGGGAGAGTGTTAATGCACGATGGGTGATACCGTGCCATATTGTGAGTGTTAATGCACGAAGGGTGATGTTGTGCCATATTGTGAGTGTTAAAAGCACGAAGGGTGATGTCGTGCCATGTTATGAGATCTAATGCACGAAGGGTGATGTCGTGCCGTTTCTATTGATTTATATGGTGAGGTTGAGAGTAAAAACACGAAGAGTGATGTCGTGCATTTCCCTTTACTGTGTTTACTTGTTCTTATTGGTTCAAGGTATATTGGTTGTTCAAGTTATCATTACTACTGTTATTCTCTATCTTATATTCCCCTCAGTATGTTCCCCTCCTTATATTACTTGTCTAGATTTTACTTGCCGTTATTTTGGTAGATACGTTGTTATCTGCGCAGGTGTTTTTGGTAGGTGTCTTGTCTTAGCCTCGTCACTACTTTGTCGAGGTTAGGCTCGACACTTACGAGTACATGGGGTTAGTTGTACTCATACTACACTCTGAACTTCTTGTACAGATTTTGGTACCGGCCCTGGCTGATCGAGAGGTTAGCTGCTGGACTTGCTGTTAGGAGATCTAAGGTAGATCTGATGGCATCCGCAAACCTTGGATTCTCTTCCTAGTTTTATCATTTACTGTTTCTTTACTTCAGAACAGTGTATTTCCTATTCAGACTCTGGTTGTAGTAAATCATAATAGCGCGTGAGTTGTGACTCCAAATCCTAAATGTACCAAATATTATGGGTTTACTGTTATTCCGCGACTCTGTTTTAGTTTCCATTGTGCTTAATTGATCTTGTTACTGAAATTTGTTAAAGTTGGCATTAAAATTCACTAACGTTGGCTTGCCTAGCAAGTGACATGTTATGCGCCATCACGGTCCCGACAGTGGGAATTCCGGGTACTGACAAGTTGGGGTCAGAGCACTAGGTTGCTTAGGTCTCACATTTCACGAGCAGTCTTAGTAGAGTCTAGAGGATCGGTACGGAGACGTTTGTACTTATCTTCCAGAGGCTATGAAGTTTAGGAACAAATTTCACTTCTATTCTTCTCTGTCGTGCGATTTTGTTCTCTCAATGCTAATTGAACTCTTCTACTATTTTCTCACGCAGATGGAGAGAACACGTACCGCATCTTCAGCTTAGCAGCAGCCACAGCCTCCAGCGGCAGCTCCTACAAGGGGCAGAGGTCGAGGCCGAGGTAGAGGAAGGGCTCAGCCTAGAGCCCGAGCAGCAGTCCCAGCAGTGGAGCCTCAGATAGAGTTTGACGAGGGGTTTCCAGCCCAGACTGTTCTTGCCGGGCCAGCTCAGGTTCATTGCCACCCCAGTGCTTCAAGACGCTTTGGTCTGTTTGGTGGGCCTTATGGAGAGTGTGGCCCAGACTGGCGCATTTCCCATGGCACCAGCCATCTCTCAGGCTGGAGGAGGATCTTAGACTCCTGCTACTCATACTCCGGAGCAGATGGTTTTCCAGTATTAGACTCCAGCAGCTCATCTAGTCGGAGTAGTTCAGCCAGTTGTTGCGGCACAAGCCGGTGATGGGCCAGCTATGTCTTCTGAGGCTTTGTGGAAGTTGGACAAGTTTACCAAGCTATTTTCAGTTCACTTCGGTGGTGCATCTTCAGAGGACCCCCCGAAGTATCTTGACAGTTTTCATGAGGTGTTACGGAACATGGGTATAGTGGAGACCAATGGTGTCAATTTTGCTGCATTTCAGATGACTAGTTCCGCCAAAATATGGTGGAGAGATTATTTTTAACCAGACCAGCTGGTCGCTTGATCTTACTAGGGACCAGTTCTCTCAGCTCTTCCTAGAGAAGTTCCTCCATATCACATTCAGAGAGGAGCATCGCCGTCAGTTCGAGCGTCTCCAGTAGGGCAGTATGACTGTTACACAGTTTGAGGCTCATTTTGTGGATTTGGCCCATCATGCTCTTCTTCTACTTCCTATCGAGAGAGAGAGGGTGAGGAGTTTTATCGAGGGACATGCTCAGCCTATCAGATTGCAGATGGATAAGGAGATTGGGAGTGATATTTCTTTTCAGGAGGCTGCCAATGTCGCCAGGCAAGTCGAGGTGGTTCTTGCTCAGGGAGGTCAGGGGTCTGACAAGAGACCTCGTCATTCTGGTGGGTTCAGCGGTGCCTCATCTGCAGGCAGGGGTACTCTTGGTAGAGGCCATCCTCCCAGGCCATTTCACTCAGCACTCCAAGCATCCCATGGTGCTCCAGGTGGTTGTGGCCCTCATATGCCTTATTGTGATAAGCTAGCCTACAGCGCACCACCAGCTCCTATTAGTGCACCTCTGCTCCAGAGCTTTCAAGGTGGTTATTCAGGTCGACAAGGTTAGTTTCACGACCAGCAGTAAGAGCAGCCGAATTCCTCTTATACTTGTGGTGATTCGAGGCACATTGCTAGGTTTTGACCTCGTGCATCGAGCATTTCACAGCATCAGGGTTCTCGTGCCATGGTCCCGACACTGGGTGCTGCACCGCCCGCTCAGCCAGCTAAAGGTAGAGGTCAGGCAGCCAAAGGTGGTTGTCCGGCTATTAGAGGTGGAGGTCAGGCCGCTAAAGGTGGAGGCCAGTTAGCCAGGGGCCATCCTAGAGATGTAGTCCAGAGTGGTGGGGCCCAGCCTTGATGCTATGCTTTTCCAGCCATGCCTGAGGCTGAGTCACTTGACATCGTTATCACATGTACTGTTTCAGTTTTCAGTAGAGATGCTTCAGTTCTATTTGATTCGGGTTCTACTTACTCATATGAGTCATCCTATTTTGCTTCATATTTGGTTGTGCACCGTGATTCTTTGAGTGCCCCTGTGTATGTGTACACATCCGTGGGGGATACTATTGTAGTAGATCGTGTTTATCATTTGTGTGTGGTTACCATTGGGAGTCTTGAGGCTAGTGTAGATCTTCTACTTCTCGATATGGTTGATTTTAATGTTATATTGTGTATGGATTGGCTGTCACCTTATCACGCTATATTGGATTATCACGATAAGAAGGCGACCTTAGCCTTGCCGGGGTTGCCTCGATCGAGTTGAAGGGGACTCCTGGCCATTCTACCAGTAGAGTTATATCCTATGTGAAGGCTCGTCATATGGTCAAGAAGAGGTGTCTAGCTTATTTGGCTTATGTTCGCGATTCTAGTGTGGAGGTTCCTTCCATGGATTCAGTTCCAGTTGTTCGTGAGTTTCTAGAGGTGTTTCCTGCAGACTTGCTGGGGATGCCACCCGACAGGGATATTGATTTCTGTATTGATTTGGCTCCCGGCACTCAGCCCATTTACATTCTGCCATACCGTATGGCACCGCCAGAGTTGAAGGAATTGAAGGAACAGTTGCAAGATTTTCTTGATAAGAGCTTCATTAGACCTAGTGTCTCGTCCCTGGGGTGTACCTGTGTTGTTCGTGAAGAAGAAGGATGGATCGATGAGGATGTGCATAGATTATCGGTAGTTGAACAAAGTCACCATCAAGAACAAGTATCCACTGCCGAAGATTGATGACTTATTTGATCAGCTTGAGGGTGCCAAGGTGCTTTCGAAGATTGATTTGAGATCTGGCTACCATCAATTGAGGATTAGGGCATCCGATATCCCTAATATCCCTAGTACCCTGGGCCTCCGGAGCTTTCATGAGGTTTGTGAAATCAAGGTCCAGGATCAGAATGTGGGAGGTGCAGGTGCCTTGATCCCCTTCCTCCAGAAGAAGGGAGGTCAAGTCAAACTCCAAATTTTGCATCTTATGCAGCTCTCGTTTCAGCTCAGCGACATCCTTTAGGAGTTGAGGCATATTTCCAGATTCGCCTCGCTCGACCCTCTCAAGGGGCACTTCAAAGTGCTTGAGTCGATCTTCAAAGGCTTGATGTTGTTGTTGAAGAACACTCACTGAGGCTTGGATAGGGGCCAGTGCTTGCCGGATAAGAGCTGGGAGTTCTTTTGTCAGTCTGCCTACCTTGGCATTGGCATGTTGTGCCAGTAGACCAAGCTTTGATAGAGCGGGTAAGGAAGCAGGTGGTTGTGTAGTGGTTGGTTTGGGAGTGGGTGTGGAGGTGCCTGGTGCGGAGAAAGTGTCAGGTAGTGAGGGAGCAGCAGGTGCTGCTAGGTCTGATGGAGGAGTGAGTGAAGTCTCTGGTGGGTTGTCTATCACCTTTTTTTTTTGCATCACTGATCCGGGTGATGTCAATATCTTAGACAGCCTTTTCGAGGCGGTCATGTTTTGGGATAGGAGGCACTTCCTCATCTTTACACAAAGCAGTGATCAAACACGGGAAGGGGAGTGATGTTTTCTCCCGGAGTGATGTTTCTTTCTGATTCGCTCTGATGCCAATCTCCTGGAATATATTTCTCCCACATCAAGTTTGATGCCCGTCATGATGCATGCAATGAGTATTGCCTTTTCGATGCTTATGTCGGTTTCATTTCTAGTAGGAATTAGACGGGAGCAGACAAAACTGAGCTAATACCGGCCTTCTTGGGTGAGATCCCTCTTGTGAATATTTTGGTGCGGAGCTATCCAGGAGGGAGTTCCCTTGTCTATGACGGAAGCAACCCAGGCACGCTCGAATTCCTTATTGGAAAGTTTGGCATCATACTCAGTCGTGCCTGACGACGAATCCTCAAAATATATGTTGTTGATTGACGTGGCATCACAGAGTAATTGGATCCCTCGAACATGGATAGACTGCAAGAATACACGGTTCCGCTTCTGCTCAGCATTCCTGGAGGCAGCATAAGCAGCATAGAATTCCCTCACGAGTGTCTCATTATACTCCCTCGGGACTTGAGTGAAGAACTCTCATTACCTCTTTTTAATTTTTTCAAGCACATGAGGGTAATGCTCTTTTAAATCGTCCAGGCCTAGCTGCTTCTCTTTAAGGATTTTTCTCTTTGCTAAGCCATCTATGTACAAATTCCAAGAGCCGGTGACCCCAAACCTAAGATCTTTACCACTTTTCTGGCGTGTTTCAGCATGGAGGTCAACGAATGGCATAAGATCAGTCTGTACCTCCTCCTCTTTAGACTGGAAGGAGTGCTCAGATGTGCTTCTGCTGTTTCAGGCCTTGGGCGTTTGGATTGTTGAGCTTGTTGGCTCAGGGCAGCAGCCCATTTTTTTCCTCGAGCGGGAGGTGATCGCGCTGTGAGAGACTTTTTCTGTTCCATTCTTGTCAATGGATTAGTGGGTGAGTGGTTTATATAGCATGGAAAACATATTGAGAAAGTATGAAGGAAGCAATAAGCATTTGCAATGAGTTATGCGATCGCATAACAACTCCGCGAGCCGCAAACCCATAGAACAATTATATCACTTAGGAGCCAAAGCAAGAATGCGATCCCAAAAGGGGCCGCACAACAACTTATGCAACTGCAGAGTGGTCGCATTTTTGCTCACCAGATGTGGCAAATTATTTTCCTCAATCTGCGGCACTTTCGCGGTCCACGAAATGATTCCGCAATTGTGAACCCAACCGCAGAAGTCCTTCTTAAAAGGTCACCTAGGGCATTAATATGTGACGACTCTACGGACCGTAAACCAGTTATGCGGACCGCAAAGATTGTATTCCTTAGTCAAAAGGTCGACCCACTCAACTTACAGAGTCTCTAATACCCAACTTCAGACATTTCCCACCTATGAAATGGAAAAATTTCCCAACCCCTATTCTTTACTCCTATTATGTGGATTAAATCTTTCACACCCAGTTTACCCCCAGCATCAATGTTCCCCCAAACAATAATTTTTTGAATCAATTATGCACACATTGATACCCACAGCAAAGGATTGAGAAGAAGGGGGGAAGGAGATGCAAACACATAATCTTCTTCAACATGATTAAGTAAGTGACGGAGGAAATTCACATACCAGAAATCGTAGCTTGTGAAGCACTCGTCCTTATATTGTAGGTGACTGTCTCTAGTGGTTTAGAAAGAGTTCTGTTGCTACCAACTTCTTACGAACTAGGTGAGTTCTTTTTGTGCAATTTCGATCTTTTTGTGATTTTGTGTAGTTAATCCGATGTTTTTGGTCTTTTCTTGTTCTTCTTTTTTTCTATATCGTTTGTATTGTGCGGTGCTTGTGTGTGAGTGAGAGTTAGGCTGTGCGACTGAAATACGGAGGGGAATAGGGCTTAATACCTGGAAGTTATGTGGTGGCAAAGTAGATTGCATAACACATTATGCGGTCGCATAATTGTTATGCGGGCCGAAGAAATAGAAATTCCACCACATTTTTGAGGACCAAAATTGCATTTTCTTCTGAGTGTGTCTACGACCACTATGCGGTCCGCAAAGCCATTATGCGACCACATAGTTGCCGCAGACCACAGGTCCTTCTTTTCTTCATTCTTCTCAGTCCTTGCACCCTGTTTCAATGTATTTTGAACTACCTGCATTCTAACACACGTCAAACTGCTCACTAACAACTAAACCTACAGAAATTAAAATGTAACAAAAGAATGTTACCACACATGGGTTGCTTCCCAAGAAGCTCTTGATTTAACGTCGTGACACGACAATGTTGGCCCAATTTGGGCTAATCAATGGTGGGGGCTGGTGCAGGACTATCTTTGAGTGTGAATTTTTCTACCAAGTGCCTTTCTCCTATGGTACCGAGGTAATACTTGACCCGTTGGCCATTTACTTTGAAAGTTCGAGTCCCGTCCTCTGACTCAAATTCAATAGCGCCATAGGGGGACACGTTCACAACTTTGAACGGGCCGGACCATTTGGATTTGAGTTTTCCAAGAAATAACTTGAGTCTTGAGTTGAAGAGTAAGACCAAGTCACCAAATTTGAATTCCCGCTTCAAAATCTTCTTGTCATGAATAAACTTCATTCTCTCCTTACACATGGATACACTCTCATAGTCATGGAGACGTAATTCTTCCATCTCATTGAGTTGTGTCATTTTAGGTTAGCAGCTTCGGCCCAATCAAGATTCAACTTTTTCAAATCCCACATGGCTTTGTGTTCAAGCTCCACTGGCAAGTGACACGCTTTACCAAAAACCAACCGGTATGGTGAGGTGCCAATGGGAGTCTTAAATGTTGTGCGATATACCCACAATGCATCATCTAGCTTCCTTGACCAGTAAGTCATGTTTACATTAATAGTTTTTGCTAGGATGTTTTTTATCTCCCTGTTGGAAACTTCAACCTGGCCGCTCGACTGAGGATGATAAGGGGTGGCCACCTTGTGCTTGACGCCATACTTTTTGAGCAGCCCTGTGAAATCCTTGTTGCAAAAGTGAGAACCACCATCACTAAGGATGGCCCTGGGGGTACCAAACCGCGTAAATATGTTCTTCTTTAAGAAAGCGGTTACAGTCTTCGCCTCATTGTTGGGAAAGGTGATTGCCTCGACCCATTTGGAGACATAGTCCACTGCCACCAAGATATATGTCATGCCATAAGAGCTCATGAAGAACCATGAAGTCTATCCCCCACACATCAAAGATCTCGACCTCCATTACAAAGTTCATAGGCATCTTATGTCTTCTAGAAATTTACCCTTGTCTTTGACATTGATCACATGCCTTGACCATTTGATTTGCATCTTGGTAGATTGATGGCCAATAATAGCCACATTCAAGCACTTTCGCCACAGTACGGTTTCCACCATGATGGCCCCCAACTGGGGAGTCATGACATGCTTTGAGAATTGGCACTACCTCATCTTCTGGAACACACTGCCGAATGATGTTGTCGGAAAAAATACGGGACAGAAAGTGCTCCTCCCAATAGTATTGCCTACACTCCCTCAAGAACTTTTTATTTTGATAAGCTTCCAATCCATCGGGAATAAGGTCACTAACCAAAAAGTTAGCGATGTCGGCGTACCAAGTATAGAATGTGCTAGACAATGCCAATATGTGCTCATATGGAAAGGCATCATTAATTTCAAGATATTCTTTTGGTCTCCCTGCCTCTTCAAGCCTAGATAGGTGATCTGTAACTTGATTATCTGTCCATTTCTGATCCTTGACTTCAACGTCAAACTCTTGTAACAAAAGGACCCACCTAATCAATCTTGGTTTAGGATCCTTCTTCACCATAAGATAGAGGAGAGCAGCATGTTCAGTGTAAATTATCACTTTGGACCCCAACAAATAGGCATGGAATTTTTCAAAAGCATAGACGATGACAAGCAGTTCTTGCTCAGTCACAATGTAATTCATTTGTGTGCCATTTATTGTCTTGCTTGCATAGTAGACAGGATGAAGGATCTTGTTACTTCGTTGACCAAGTACCGCCCCAATAGCTACACCATCGGCATCACACATGAGTTCAAATGGAAGGGACTAATCAGATGTGACAATAATAGGTGTCGTGGTGAGCTTTGCTTTCAATTCCTCAAAAGCTTTGATACACTTCTCATCGAATTTAAACTTTGCATCTTTTTCAAGGAGCTTGCACATGGGATTTGCAATTTTGGAGAAGTCCTTGATAAAACGCCTATAAAAACCGGCATGCCCCAAAAAGCTTCGGACACCTTTTACTGAAGTGGGAGGGAGAATCTTGAAAATGATTTCGATCTTTGCCCGATCAACCTCTATGCCTTGATTAGAATTTTTGTGTCCCAAAACAATTCCCTCGTCCACCATGAAGTGGCACTTTTCCCAATTTAGCACAAGGTTGGTTTCTTCACATCTTTTGAGCACTTGTCTAAGGTTGTCAAGGAAATGCTAAAAAGAGTCACCAACTACAAACAAGTCATCCATAAACACCTCTAAGAAATCCTCCACCATGTCCAAGAAGATTGACATCATGAACCGTTGAAAGGTAGCACGGGCATTGCATAGCCAAAATGGCATACAGCTAAAGGCAAAGGTCCCATACGGGCATGTGAATGTTGTCTTCTCTTGATCTTCTAAGGTGATGTTAATTTGGTTGTATCCAGAATACCCATCAAAGAAGCAATAGAGTGACCTTCCCACTAGACGATCAAGCATTTGATCAATATAAGGCATAGGGAAATGGTCTTTGCAAGTAGCACTGTTGAGCTTCCCGTAGTCCATGCAAACTCTCCACCCGGTCACTGTTCTTGTTGGGATGAGCTCATTTTTGTTGTTTTGAATCACGGCCATGTCTCCTTTCTTTGGCACATATTGCAGTGGACTCACCCAAGAACTATCGGCAATGGGTTAGACTACCCTGGCATCTAACCATTTGATGATTTCTTTCTTCACCACCTCTTGCATGGAAGGGTCTAACCTTCTTTGATTCTCCACGCTAGGTTTGCTCTCTTACTCCAATTGTATCTTGTGCTCACAAATTCCGGCGGTAGTCCCTCGGATGTCCTCTATTGTCCACCCAATGGCCTATATGTGCTCCCTCGGGACATTCAACAAGTTTTCTACCTGCACATCATTCAACAAAGAAGAAATGATTACCGGTAGAGTTTCACTAAAGCCAAGAAATTTATACCTTAAGTACGGTGGAAGTGACTTGAGCTCAAGTTGTGGCGGCTCAAAAATTGAAGGCTTAGTGGGAGGAGTGACTCTATTCTCTAAGTCAAGAGAAAGTTTCTTTGGTTCATAAGTGTAGGACCCAAGTCCTTCTAATGCATTTACCGATTCCATGTACCCTTCCATGTCTTCACCATCAAAATTCACCAAAATAGTTGCCAATGCCTCACCAAGGCATTCTTCTTCCATATTCATCTCGATTGCGTCTTCTACCTCATCAACAACATCAATTACTGGGATGCTTTCATATGCATGTGGAAGTTTCATACACTTACTCGCTTGAAAGGTAACCTCTTCGTCATTAACTCAGAACTTGATCTCATTTCGTTCCGAATCCATAAGTGCTCTTCCGGTAGCAAGGAATGGTCTCCCCAAGATGATAGGTATTTCTTTATCAATAGCACAATCAAGGATAACAAAAGTCAGCGGGGAGGAGGAACTTTCCCATTTTCAATCAAGGATAACAATCGGCCATTTGCAATTGTAGGCCTTGACATACCTAAGCCCGCTTGCTTGTAAATAGCAAGAGGCATTAAGTTGGTGCTAGCCCCATTATCACAAAGAGCTCGTGCAAAAGTGCGCAACCTGATAGTGCATGGAATGGTAAAAGCTCCCGGGTCTTCTTTCTTTTGAACGGTGGTTGTTGCAATGATGGAACTAACCCGATGAGTAACATTCACCACTTCATTCTTGGTGGTTTTATTCTTGGTGATCAAGTCCTTCAAGTATTTAGCAAAACCCGGCATCTCTTGAAATGCTTCCACAAATGGAATGTTCACCAATAATTTCTTGAGAATGTCATAGAATTTCTCGAGTTTTCTATCATCAACCCTCCTAGAAAGTCTTTGAGGGAAAGGAGGGGGGGTCTAGGAATTGGTTCTAGAGATTTTGGTGTCTCTTTTACCTTTTCCTTGACCTCTTCACGGTTCACTTCTTAAACATCCACTTCCTTTAGGAATCTTTCAGCTTCAACAACAATTGGCACCTCAACCTCTTGTGCAAGATCTTCCACTTCGACCATTTGTTCATTCTCTCCTTGATGTATTTTCCCACTTTGAGTTGTGATTGCCATACAATGAGAAGTCGACCACTCCCATTACCTTTCGGGTTTGCTATTGTGTCACTTGGGAGTGCGCTCTTTTGCTTCAAATTTTGCTCTCTTGATAGATCTCTCATTTGCATTTCTAACTTTTGTATGGATGTGGTATGGGACCCCACAAGCTCGGCCATGTTCTTCATTGAAGTGTCGTTTCTTTCTTGATTTTGCAACACTCTTTCAAGCATGTTCTCCAATTTGGACTCACTTGAAGAACATTCTTTCCAATGCGAAGAGTTAGAATATTGCCCCTTTGGTGGAACATAGGGGTTTGAACTCCGATTTGAATAGTTATTATTGTTGTTACTCTAATTACCTTTATTTGAACTGCCTTGATCATTTCGCCACTGTTGATGGCCTTGCCCTTGCGAGTTAGACCTCCATTGGTTTTGTTGTCCAGGACCTTGGTAGGGTTGTCTTTGGTAACCACCTTGAGATTGTTGACATAATTGGCTTCCTCGCAATCCTCATTTGACAAGGGTTTCACATCTTCCACAACATTCACCTTTATTGTTTGGCTTCCAGTGAACATCTCGGTCAACACATTGATGTTGGTAGAAAGCTAGGCAATTACTTGATCTCTTTCTTGGTTCTCCTTAATCATGTTGCTCAAGGAGGAAGTACCATATGAAATTCCACCCGTAGTGTCTTCCGAGTGCCAAGCTTGGTTATGTTCTGCCAGCTTGTCAAGAATTTGTGTGACCCTTGCAAATGTTTTATCCATAAAAGATCCATCGGCTGCATTTTTGGCTATGGATTGGTTCAAAGGATCCAAGCCCATGTAAAGCTTCTCCAATAAAATGTTGTCTGGAAAACCATGATTCGGCGACCTCACTATATATAGATTGAATTGATCCCATGCCTCATGTAGATGCTCTCCCGGTAGTTGCTTGAAGAAGAAAATTTTATCCCGCAGATCGGACTTCTTGCTTTGTGAGAACCATTTAGCTAGGAAAGCTCGGATGAGCTCAGGCCAAGAATGAATGGAATTAGGTGGTAGATTTTGGATCCATTTCCTTGCCTCTCTGGCTAGTGAATACTTGAACACCCTCAACCTTAGGGCATCATCTGAAACGTGATTCTGCTTGTGCATCGCACACACACCAAAGAAGTTTCTGAGATGTTGTGTTGGATCATCATCGGTGGAATTTCTGAAAAACCCCTCTACTTTGAGCATTAGGATTAGGTCTTGTTCCACCTTGAAGGTGGCAGCATCAAATCTTGGATGGACAATGGCATTTGTATCCTTAATATACTCATCTATATCCGCAAAAGGGTTCTCTTCTTCCAACTCGGCCATGTTTACCTAGTAACACCATGCAAAGCAAGCAAAGTGTGATGGAATAGAAGAAGACGTAAAGTAAAGCATACACTAAATAGCAATTTCAAAACCATATTCCCCGACAACTAGGTTGGAATCGAATCCCATGGGAAATAGGTGTGAAAAGGTTACTTGAATAGTGTGAAACTTGACTTAAATCGTAATTTTATTCCGTTAGCTTAAAAAGAGTGTTGTAATTATGTATAATAAAGAAAACTATTGTATTGTGAGAATGTAATTAATTTGATTAAGGAAACCAAGGTTCTGTCCCTATCAGTGGAATGTAATGTTATCGGTGTTAATATGATATATTTCTAATAGAAGGTCCTTTGATATGCCAATGGTTTCTAAGTGACTACCCAATATTTCCCAATATTGGGGTAGTATTTTCTCTGTATGATTTTTTCAAATATAAAAGAGTTGCAATTAAGAATAACTAATTTATGCCAAATAGAACCCACTTATTCCTAAGCGATTCTATTAAACAAGGTTTAAAACCTTGAGTTTTTGATATTCAATTCTACCAAACCCTAACCCACTTTTCCAAGTAAAGATAGGGTGAAATGGAATTAGTTAATGTTTGCAACCACCAATAATAAATGAAGCATAAGAAATGAATAAATATCAACCAAGCATAATAAACACTCATTAACATTACACCCATTTAGAGTCCACAACCTTAGTATTTAAAACTAGCTACTCATACTAGAATTCAAGAACAAAGCAATAAATAAAGTCATAAAGCTTACAAAGATACAAGATTCTCTCTTCAAAAGCTTCCAAAATAATGGTGTCTTAAATGCCTTCAATGTAGCCTCTGTTTCAGACAAGATGTCCCACAAAAGCCCTAATAAATCTATTTATAATGGGCCAAAAGTCGGGGTTAAATTTAGACAAAAATACCCCTGCAGAACACATTTGCGACCCCAGAATGGGTCGTAGTTCGTGTATGCGGTCCGCAGAATTACAAAGTCACTGCATAATTGCTTGTCCAGTTACCCATCGCCGACCCATTATGCGATCCGCATATCGATTATGCGACCGCAGACTGCATCGCATAAGGGCTCTTCGCAGAATCTCTCTTTGCACTTACGTTGTCGTTATGCGGTCCGCAGAAGTGTTATGCGACCAAATAATAGACCGCATATTTCCCTCTTCAAAAGCTAGACCACCTGCTTCAGTCTGCAGTTGGTTTGCGGCTCGCACTTTAATTCTGCGGTCGCAGACCTGCCGCATTTCTGCCTTTCTGTGGGTTCTTGTATTCTTTTTTGTGGCCTTGGTTCTTCAAGTCTGGTACACTGCAAAACACCAAAACTTGATAAGAAATAACTAAAAATGCTTTAAAAGACGAGCTAAAGTCTATGTAATTAGTATCAAAAGTGCCAAAATTCTACGGCACATCAACTATGCAATTTTCATATCGATTATGCGACCATAGACTGCGTCGCATAAGGGCTCTTCACATAATCTCTCTTTGCACTTATGCGGTCATTGTGCGGTCCGTAGAAGCGTTATGCGACCGCATAATAGATCGCATATTTCCCTCTTCAAAAGTTGGACCACCTGCTTCAGTCTGCGGTTGGTTTGCGGCTCGCACTTCACTTCTGCGATTGCGGACCTACTGCTTTTCTGCCTTTCTGTGGGTTTTTGTCTTCTTTTCCGTGTTCTTGGTTCTTCAAGTTCGGTACACTGCAAAATACCAAAACTTGATAAGAAATAAGTAAAAATGCTTTAAAAGACAAGCTAAAGTCTATGTAATTAGTATCAAAAGTGTTGAAATACTACGCCACATCAGTCGCCCCCATTTAACATGTATCCACTTTTTTAAATTTTCTTTAACTTATGCCCACTGTTTAAATAACTTCAGGACTTTTTTTCCTCTTTCTTCTTCTTCTTCTTCTTCTTCTTCTTCTTCTTCTTCTTCTTCTTCTTCTTCTTCTTCTTCTTCTTTGGGTAACAGTGATTTTATATGGTGTTTGTGAATATATCTTAAGGTAGTTTATGATGTTTTACAGTGTTGAGCTGGTGTGGTGCTTTATCTTTTACTATATCTTAGGGTTTCTTCTTTTTATTTTTCTTAATAGCAAAAAACCCAGATTTATTGTTGTTTTGACAAATTGATGATTGGGGTTTGTTCTTAATGATATTTGGAGGTTAAGTTTCAAATTTGAGCTCATTTGGAGTAGATTTAGGTATTAAATCGTATATTGTATTGCTAAAATTCGAAGAACACATTTCTGTTTCTTGGCAATTTGCACTTCAGGCCTATTTAGCCTAAGTGCATGAAAACGTTTGTTGCACTTCAGACCTTTGGTCCTTAAGTGCATTTGAAGTGTAATTTTTCACTTCAAACTTATTGGCCTTAAAGGTAGGAAAAAGTTTGTTGCACTTCAGACCTTTTGGCCTTAAGTTCATCTGAAGTGTAATTTTTACTTCATACTTATTGGCCTTAAGTGCATGAAACCATTGATTGCACCTCAGACCTATTTGGCCTTAAGTGAATCTGAAATGTAATTTTTTCACTTCAAACTAATTTTTATTTTAACTTTTGACTGATAAGTATGAAGTTGATCGTAAAGTGGGTAGGCTTGCAATTTTTTTTTGCAAAGTGGGTATAAGTTCAATTGTGACCCCAAAACTGGGTATATATGCAAAAGCCCCCTAATTTTGACTCAACTCAACTCACCTCAACCCATTTAAAGTTGGGTTGAGTTTTAGCCCAAATTGATCCAGAAGTAACTTTGCCAAAATGTATTAGAAATAATTTTTTTTTTTTGGTTTGATATGTTATATATGACCATGACGAATGAAAATAAGTCTTATTTAATATTTGTACAATTCATAAGAAAATAATACATATTAATTAAAATCTTGTAAGAGTTGGGAGGGTTGGGTTATGACCCCAATTTTAGTCCATCTTGACCCAACCCATCTCAGCCCAAGTAAATTTTGGGTCATTTGACCCGTCTATTTATTAACTCAACTCATTTTGATTCGCCCAAAATCATCCCAACCCGCCCATTTGACACCTTTAACGTGAAACTTAAAGTTGTTTCATTTATATAACCTCATCAAAATTGGAAAGAAAAAAAAACTGATATTTCGAGATTTCACTAGTAATTGAACGACTACAGTTTAGTGTTTACTGTTAGGATACTTAAGTTGTATGAGAATAGGGGAAATGAAGATAAATGAATTGATTAGGGCTTTTACATAAGGAGTGATGCGGACACGTGGCGGACAGCTGTGAGATCAGAGATTAAATGAGATTCACAAATGGAGGGCCTAGATTTAATTAGTTAGTTAGAATCTAAGGGTGGAGTGTTATTCTAATGTTCTAGTAATGTCATTAGTTGCAACAGAATGAGCATATCAATGCCGGTAATTAACTACCTTCCTTCCCTATATTCTATCTCTCTCTCTCTTCGATCTTCTTCCTCAAATTCTCATTCCTTTCTGACCTTGAAGCTTACTACAGCTAGATATTGTCATGTAGAGTAGTTACAATTGTAATAGTAGACCCTAATTGTAATTTTGTTGATTGAGCTAATAAAAATCTCAATTCTTCTTTATATTCAATTATGCATACAATTACATTACAAATTGGTATCAGAGCACTTTCTTGGCCCTAAAGAATGACGATTACAAATACCAGATCTAAAACTACTGAGAAAAATATTAGAAAAGTAGAAAATCAGTTATTGGAGCATATGGTTTCAACAAATCAGAAGTTCAAGGATTTGAGCAGCAAACTGGATCTACTGATGGAGAAAATTCTCCTTTCGCATGATGGAATATTGGGCAGTGGCCCAGGAGAAGGGTTGCAATTGGATAGCTCAAGAACTCGAACAGGTATGAAGATCAGTCAGAGTCTTCCATGAGTAGGAGAAATTGGAGCCATAGGTTTGAATTTCCCTATTTTGATGGAGTAGGGTCAGACCCATGTTCTTGGCTAAGGAGATGTGAAAGGTACTTCCAATATAATCATGTATTGGACCTACAACAGAAACTAGAAACAGCAGTCTTTCATCTGGTGGGAAAGGCTGAGGCTTGGTTTTTCTCCTACCAGATCAGTAGAGGAACAATCACTTGGAAGGATTATTGTGAGGAAATCTGCAAAAGATTTGTAGAAGCAGACAACAGTAAGTTCAATTTGATTGGTGAATTCAAAAAGATTGAACAAAAAGGCACAGTCAATAAGTACTTAGAGAAATTTAAAGACCTTAAAACTTGGGTATTGATTAGAAGACCTATCATACCTGAGGAATTCTTCTTAGAATTCTTTATGGAAGGACTCAAGAAAGAGATTAGGCATACTATTAAAATGCTTAACCCTTACACCTTGAGTCAAGTTGTGGAAAAGGCCAGATATCATGAGAAGGTGATTGAAGCCCAAAATAGGAGAGCAAGGGTCTTTCGAACAGGGAACAATGCAGCCACAGATTACAAGCTCAACTACGAGTAGACCTACAGGTAATTGGTCTAAAGAAGGCTTTACTAATGTAGCAGGAGCAGGGAACAAGAAGAACAACAATACATACTATAGGTGTGGAGACAGATGGGTTCCAGGACACCAATGTAAGAATAAGCAATTGAATGCCATGACTGCTGAAGAAGACCAAAATGAGGAGGAACAGATGGGGGAAGTACCGGGTATGGAGTATAGTGAGGACAATCCTGGAGAAGTGATAGAAGAAGCTGTTAGTCTCAATGCCCTGTCAAGAACTGAGGTTCCAAACACTATAACCCTTAATGGAACAGCAAAGAAAAAAATACTCACTATTTTACTAGATAAACAGCTTCCTTGATTTGGAGACAGCTAGGAAAATTGGGTGTGTTTTGAGAGAAGCTAGACCTATGAGAGTAACTATAGCTAATGGGAATCAACTAATGAGTTTGTACACTTCCCCCCCCCCCCCATACACACACACACTCCAGTGGAAGATACAAGGAATAGAGTTTGAGGACTCAGTCAGACTCATTCAGTTGGTAGGTTGTGATATGATTCTAGGTAGAGATTGGATGAGAGCTCACAATCCAATTTTGTTGGATTTTGTGGCCTACAAGGTTGTAGTGTCCCACAAGGGTAAAAAAGTGGAGCTTAAAGGGATGTATAATCAAGCCTATTTACAGAGCATGTCAGATAGCAGTATTAGTCAAATCAGGAAAGGAAAGCTATTCTAGGGACATCAATTTACAATATCAGCAACAGAAATAAAAGATAAGAGGGAATTACTAGAGGAGTTACCTTCAGGGATCTCTGAAGTGTTGCAGTAGTATTCTGATGTCTTTTTGAGCCTAAGTCACTTCCTCCCAAGAGGCACCATGATCACTTCATACCCTTGAAACCTGAAGCAGCACCAGTAAGCATCAGGCCATACAGGTACAATTTTTTCCAAAAGAATGAAATAGAGAAACGGGTTAAAGAAATATTATCCAATGGGATAATACAACCTAGACATTCTCCATTTTCATCACATGTTCTGTTGGTTAAGAAAAAGGATGGCAGCTGGAGATTTTGTATAGACTATAGGGAGCTTAACAACTTAACTGTTAAGGATAAGTTTCCTATACCCCTAGTGGATGATTTGTTAGATGAATTAAATGGGGCATATGTGTTTTTTAAAATTGATCTAAGGGCAGGGTATCATCAGATTAGGATACATGAGGAGGATATACATAAAACAGACTTTAGAACACACCTTGGGTACTATGAGTTTAAGGCCATGCCCTTTGGCTTGACAAATTCCCCTGAAACATTCCAAAGCCTTATGAACCATGTCTTTCAAGACTACCTAAGGAAATTTGTGCTGGTTTTCTTTGATGATATCTTAGTCTACAGCCCCACAGTCCAAGAACACAGGGGCAATTGAGGGCAATCCTAGAAGTGCTCAGGAGAGAATACTGTATACTAAGAGGTCAAAATGCTCCTTCTTCCAGGATAAGGTAGAATATTTGGGACATATTATCACAGGTGAAGGGGTGACTACTAATCCATCCAAGATAGAGGCAATGGTCTATTGGCCCACACCAAACTCTATTAAGGCATCGAGGGGATTCCTTGGGTTAACAGGCTACTACAGAAGATTTGTCAAGTCCTATGGGGTTATCAGCAAGACTTTGACCAATATACTGAAGAAAAATGCATTTCAATGGTGTCTAGAAGCAGACTTAGCCTTTCAGAACCTTAAAAAGGCTATGACTACTGCCCCAGTCTTGTCCCTAGCAGACTTTGGTAAAACCTTGTGGTGGATACTGATGCTTGTTCTATAGGAATGGGGGCAGTCTCGATGCAGGAGGGAAAGCCACTAGCTTTTTTCAGCAAGGGCCTAGCCCCTAGACATTGGGTTTTATCAACGTATGAGAAGGAGTACATGGCAGTGCTGGCTGCAATTGACAGATGGAGGCATTACTTAACATGAGGACACTTCATCATTAGAACAGATCACCACAATCTTAAGTACTTATTGGAGCAAAAAGTAACCACTGCTCTTCAACCAAAAGGACTAACTAAGTTGTTTGGACTTGATTATGAGGTACAATACAAAAAGGGAACAGAAAACAGAGTAGCTGATGCATTGTCTAGAAGGCAGCCTGAGCATTCAACCTTGAATGCTATCAGTAGTATAGACCCTACATGGATGCAAGAGGTGGTGTAAAGCTATGAACATGATCCCTCAGCCTCTCAACTCATCACTGAGTTGATAACAGCTCCTAAAAGCTAACCACACTATTCACTTAGGCAAGGCATCATCAGATATAAACAGAGAATCTATGCAGGAAGGGGAGCTAACCTCAGAAGTAGAATTTTTGAAGGTCTGCATCAGTCACCTCTAGGAGGTCATTCTGGCCAAATGGGAACCTATAGTAGAATTAAGGGAGTCTTCTACTGGCCTAACATGAAGATTGAAATTACCAAATGGGTTTCTGAATGTGATATTTGTCAAAGGGTGAAGAATGAACATGTGCTTTCCCCGGGTCTATTGCAGCCCTTACCCATCCCAGAAATGCCATGGTAGACATAGCAATGGATTTCATTGAAGTTCTTCCTAAATCAGACCACAAAGACGTGATCTTGGTGGTGATAGATAGACTAACAAAGAATGGGCATTTCCTGCCACTGAAACATCCCTACACTGTACAAGACATAGCTGATTTTTCTCAAGGAAATCTACAGACTACATGGGTTTCCTAAAACCATAGTGACTGATAGGGATGCCATCTTCACAAGTCAGTTCTGGCAACTATTCAGATCATTGGGTACTAAGTTGAATTTGTCAACCTCCTACCACCTAGACTGATGGGCAAACTGAGACAATAGATGCATGGAGACTTACTTAAGAGCTATGACTTTCTCTAATCCCAAGCAATAGATTAAATGGCTATTGTTGGCAAAGTGGCGGTACAACACCAACCACCATACCTCGCTGAAGACAACTCCATTTCAAGCCTTATACGGGTTTCCTCCCCACAGGTACCACTGGGCTCACTACCCTACTTTACTCACACTTCAGTAGGGTCATTTCTTGCACAGAGACAACAAGTGCTACAACTTTTAAAAGAAAACTTGCACCAAGCACAAGCTAGAATGAAGTATTACACATATAAGAACAGATCAGCTAGGGAGCTAGGAGTAGGAGACATGGTCTACCTAAAATTACAACCGTACAGACAAGCTTTAGTGGATATAAGGAAGAATCTTAAGTTGAGTGCTAAATATTACGTCCGTACAAGATTTTACAAAAAATAGGTACAGTTGCTTACTGATTGGAGCTACCCCCTAGTTCACAGATTCATCCGGTCTTCCATGTTTCTCAGTTGAAGAAGTGTGTGGGCCCAGCTATCCATTCACAACAACAACCCCCTATTTCTGGTGCAGATGGTCGCGTCCTGGTACAGCCCTTAGCTATTTTGCAGTGTCGAATGGTCAAGAGTAGCAACATCGTTACAGTCAAAGTGCTGGTGCAATTATCTAACTTGGGAAGAGACGAGGCTACTTGGGAAGACTGGGGTTACTTGAAGAGTCAGTTCCCTGAGTTTGTGGCTTAGCTAGCTCAGAACCGACCTTGAGGACAAGGTCGTTCTTCATCGGCTGGGTATTGTTAGGATACTTAGGTTGTCTGAGAAAAGGGGAAATGAAGAGAAATGAATTGATTAGGGTTTTTACATAAGGAATGATGCGGACACGTAGCAGACAGCTGTGAGATCAGAGATTAAATGAGGTCCACAAATGGAGGGCCCAGATTTAATTAGTTAGTTAGAATCTAAGGATGGAGGATTATTATAATGTGCTATTAATGCCATTAGTTGCAACAGAATGAGCATGTCAATGCCGGTAATTCAACTACCTTCCTTCTATATATTCTCTCTCTCTCTTCGATCTTCTTCCCCAAATTCTCATTCCCTTCTGACCTAATTCTCTTCTTCCATTTCAGGTACTCCGTTGAAGCTTACTACAGCTGGGTATTGTCATTTAGAGTAGTTACAATTGTAATAGTAGACCCTAATTGTAATTTCGTTGATTGAGCTAATAAAAATTCCCCAATCTTCTTTCTATTCAATTTCGCATACAATTACATTACATTTACAATTATTGATGACCGAATGGTATTACAAATACTGAAGTTTAGTATTTAAGATACTGAAATAATGTTTGTTTTGTTTAGTGCATGCCAAAAAAAAAGTTCCTAGTTGCTTGGCTATGGTTATCTCACAAGTGTTGATTAATTAATCGCTTGGCCAAGGCACATTTCTTAAGGAACAAAAATTCGTTTGGTTAAGGAAATTGGGGGGATTTGCAGTTGTACGCTATATTTGTGCCACCTTTTAAATTGTACCTTATTTTTGAAAATTATTGATTTGGTAGCCAGCTGACAAAAAATTTATAATAATATGACAATTACACCCCTGACAAATCGCGTGATCCGCAACCTCATTCGTGAAAAAAGATCTCCTCCTCTCCTCTCAGCAGCGTTATCAAAAAACTAGAAACTTGTCCATATTCATCTTCAGAATCACACTTGCATGAAGTTGTTTCACCTTGAAGCTAAAACTTCATGCTAATGTAGCATGAAGTTGTTTCATGTTGAAGCTAAAACTTCATGCTAATATAGCATGAAATTGTTTCACATTGAAGCTAAACCTTCATGTTAATGCATGTTGAAGTTATTTATCCTGCAGTCTATAGTTTTGTCATGAGTTTTATCCGAAACTTCAGTCTAAACATGCTGAAGTTATTTAGTTCATTTGCTAAAACTTCAGTTTAAACATGTTTAAGTTATTTAGTTCATTTGCAAAAACTTCAGAGTAAACATGCTTAAGTCTTTTAGTTCATTTGCTAAAACTTCAGACTAAACATGCTTTAGTTTTTGTCTTGCAGTAGTATGTAATTTTCTAATAAGTTTTTGTTAATGCATGCTAAAGTTATTTAGTTCATTTGCTAAAACTTCACCAAAACATGCTGAAGTTTTGTCCTGCAGTCTACAGTTTTGTTATGAGTTTTCTCCGAAACGTTAGTCTAAACAAGTTGAAGTTTTTTAGTTCAATTGCTAAAACTTCAGACTAAACATGCTTAAGTTTTTGTCTTGCAGTATGTAATTTTCTAATGCATGCTGAAGTTATTTAGTTCATTTCCTAAAACTTCATACCAAAACATGTTGAAATTTTGTCCTGCAGTCTACAGTTTTGTCAATAGTCTTGAAGGGCAAAATTGTCTTTTTAAAATGCTTTTAACAAAAAATGGAGAAGAATGCAAACAGAAAAACAAAATAGGTATAAGTTAAAATGGGACGACTAAACAGGGCGCCCCATGCAATTTTTACAGAAAATTGCGAACACACATACTCGTCTACTTCCCAAAAGAAGTCATGGGCCATATCCATACGGTCGAGGTCGGGTGCAGTTACTTAAACATTAGTTAATGATTAGTGTCTTGTAATTTCTTCATTTATTTTTTTTATTTTTATTTTTATTTCTAAACTTGTACTACCACTAATTTTAGAAAGTATAATGTTCTTAAGATATTCACACGTACTAGGTACAATTTCGCAACACATCTATGTGAAGCAGAATCTAGAAGCTATAATTTTTATGGAATCTATTTACAACCTTACTCTTAAAATCCCATATTTAAATTCGATAATAAAAAAGGATGCATGCCGTACTTTATTACACAATCAATCACTCAAAAACTAATTAATGTTTCTGTTTTTATTTGATAGAACTATTCAACCAAGAGATATCCAGCTACTCCAAGACAAAAGATTCTCAAAGCCATGAGAGTGACCCGTGAATATTCTGCTTCTGCCAACTTGAAGATATATTGAATTATACTGAAAACTCCATTTTTGGTTTGACTTGCACAAATTTCCATAGACTTTATAGTACAAGTACATAACGTCACAAGAAAATGGCCTCTGCAGTTCCAAGTTGTTTACTTTGTTGGCTCTAAATTGTTTTTTTCTTTAGTAGGACTAAATCAGTTGAGTATCATAGCTTAAACAATACAAAGATTCTTACACCTCAGTTCTTATATGAAATCAAGAGATCTAACATTAATCAGTTCACTCACATGGCTTCAAACTGTCCACCTTTTCAATTTTCATCAAAATATTATAGTGTTTCTGTATCTGGGGATAGTTGTGTGAGGCAAAGCAGCTTTTTTGGAGGAAAACCTGTTCTTAATCAGGGTGTTGGCTACTCTGTCATTCTTGGTTTTGGAGTTTTTTTCGCAGTCTTCACTTCATTCCTGGTATTCTAGTTTTACTTTCTTGTAGGACTTTTTCTATTTTTCTTACTGATTGGAGTATAATGTCAGCGTATATGAGTTAAATTCTAACGTGAGGGGAGGGGGTGGGCTGAGGGGGTAGAAGAGGCATTCTCTCTGGAGCAACCTTTTCCAATTATCCTTTTATAACTGGTTTTATAAATTCAGAAACGTTAGTATCTGGCTAGAATGCATATTCTGCGATAATTTTAATTCCTAAAGAATATTCATCGTCTGTGGAGCCACTTTTCTTATCAACATTCATGCAATGAAAACTTTGATTCTCTTTGGCATATGGGATTAAAGCTTTAACATCTTTCCTATTTGTAAATTTGTACGCGCTGCTACAAGGTTTGGCTGGAAAAAAGATATGTTGGTTCACGTCATACATCAGAATGGTTCAACACAGCTGGTAGAAATGTCAAAACAGGACTTATTGCAAGTGT
>ML386948.1:9083-23804 GCA_005239525.1 Nicotiana knightiana | reverse complement strand
GTGATGGCGCCTAACATTTCACTTGCTAGGCAAACCCACGTTAGAGGATTCTTAATGCCAACTTTAACCAATTTTAATAACAAGAACAATTAAGCTAAACAGAAGCTAAATCTGATTTGCGAAATAACATAAAACTCATAATATCTGATACATTTAGGATCTGGAGTAACAACTCACGAGCTACTATAATTTACTATAAACAGAGTCTGAAAGGAAATGCACTGTTCTGAAAGAAATAGTAAAATAATGTGACTAGGAAGAGACTCCAAGGTCTGCCGACGCCAGTAGATCTACCTTAGGGCTCCTGTTGAGCAAGTCCAGCTGCTAACCTCACGATCAACTCGGGCCGATACCAAAATCTGCACAAAAAGTGCAGAGTGTAGTATGAGTACAACCGACCCCATGTACTATGTAAGTGCCGAGTCTAACCTCGATGAAGTAGTGACGAGGCTAAGGCGGGTCACTCACTCTACACAATATAAATAATATAGATAGAAAAGGAAATACATAATGAGATAAAGAAGTCAATTGAAATATATAGCTACATCTTCAGGAATATATTAGTGACGTTCAGAATTTACCGATCCTTAAGTGCAAAAGGAAATACCGTAAAACTATCACAACTTAAAGGCATATAAACACACAGGTTGTTGCAGCGTGCAACCTGATCCCACCGTACGTCACATAATCCTTCCTTTTTTCCTTGTAACAACATTAACAACGAGTATATATATAAATACATATATAAGTGTTGCGGTGTGCAACCCAATCCCACCATATCACAATATCGTAATCATAGTTCACCCTTATTCCACCAAAACAATCCGCCCTTATTACACCTGTTGCAGCGTGCAACCCCGTCTCACAGTACAGTATAGGTTCCACCTTATTCAACCTCATCATACCACCCTTATTTCACATGTTGCAGCGTGCAACCCGATCCCACCATATCAATATCAAGTACTCAATATGTACAGTAAAACTTGCAATTCAAATCACGGAAAAGCCTTTACAATCCCTAAACACCAAATATTTCGGCGGCGTATAAGCATTCGTCACCTCAAATATACGCCGCTCACATGAAATTTAAATAGCACATAGTCTGAAGGTTCCTAATTCCCTCAAGTCAAGGTTAGACACAACACTTACCTTACTCCAATGACCACTCAATGCTCAACCACAACTTTACCTCTCAAACAAGCCTCTGAACCAATAGAATCTAGCAAATTACAAATCAAACGATTCAAATTAAGCCTTAGGGACTGCCCACGATTGCAAGGAATTCAATTTAGGTCATTTTGGAAAAAGTCAACGTCCGCGCCCGCTTGTCCAATCCCGAAGTTCGAACCTAAATCCAAATACTCATTTACCCCCGAGCCTAGTAATATAACTTGTTTTAGAATCCGACCTCGATTTGAGGTATAAATTCCCGATTTACAAACCCTAATTTCTACCATAACCCTCAATTTTCACTGTGAAAACACAAGATTTAAGGTTGAAATCTTAGGAAATGTAGTGAAAGATTGAAATAAACTAGTTCAGAATCACATACCAATGATTTGGGGAAGAAATATTATTTGAAAAATCGCTTGTAGGGTTTCTCATTCTGAAAATTGTGAAGAATGAGCAAAATGTCGTCTAAGTCAAGTTTTACCCTGCTGCAAATGTCACATTTGCGACCTGGGGTTGGCAAATGCGAACCCCGCAAATCCGAAGAAACCATCACAATTGCGAAGTCCTCGCATCTCTGTATTCATCGCCTTGTAATGAGAAGTTCGCAAATGCGAACACCGAGTTTCTGCAAATGCGACCATTTAATCGCATTTGGTATCACTACCCCCGCCTGACCCCCTCCGCAAATGCAAAGCCTTATGTGAAAATGCAAAAGTCATGCGGCCCAGCTACTCTTTGCAAATGCACTGAGTAGCTCATAAATGCGAACCCATCAGCGATCGCAATTGTCAAGCTCGATCTCGCAAATGCGAGATCAGAGGCCTGCACAAGAGCTGAAACGTCAGCAATATTTTCTAAGTCCAATTTCACTCCATAGTCTATTCGAAACCCACCTGAACCCTCGGGGCTCTAAACCAACTATGCACACAAGTCTAAAAACATCATACGAAGTTGCTCGTATGATCAAATAGAAAAAATAACACCTAGAACTACGAATTGAACACCAAATCAAATGAAATTTTCAAGAAAACTTTGAAACTTCTATTTACACAACCGCACGTCCGAATCACATCAAACCAACTCCGTTTCTCACCAAATTTGAAAGACAAGTCATAAATGCAGTATTGGACCTATACCGAACTCCGGAACCAAAATACATGTAACGACCCGATTTACCCTTCGAAGGTGTCGTCACAACACCTAGTGTCTACGACTAGGTATGCCTACTATAACGGGAAAAAATTGAAATAAAACGCAAGCAATAAAGGGGATAAGGGCAATGACATAAGTAACGTACTGGCCGCTCGGCTCATACAAAAATATAACTCCCTAAAACCCGGAATATCACAGACAGTAACAAGCTTTTAACATTATTGCAGCTCTAACAAAAACTGGAAAAAGTACATAAGAACGTCTCTACAAGATAGAATAGAAGGGGCCTTAGAGGAATTCTGCGGACGCGGCAGAAATACCTTGCAGTCTCCTAGAATGAACATCAGCGACTAACCACGAGGCTGATAGCTCGTACCTGGATCTGTACACGAAAAACATGTGCAGAAAGGGCATGAGTACACCACATTTGGTACCCAATAAGTGCCAAGTCTAACCCCAGTCAAGTAGTGACGAGGTCAGGTTAAGGCTCTACTTGATTTCTAAATAAGTTAGTTTAAAATAGTACACAAGATAGGTAATGTCTACAGTAAATAGTTTAAGAAAAACAATATAAGTTTTACAGTAAAGAAAATCCTCGGCCCAATACAATATATCACAAAGTGGAATCTCCCGGGATACCGTCCCGTAGTTCCAAATGATTATGCAGTACAGGGGGATCTTCCGGAATACGTCTGTAGTCCCAAAGTAAATATGCAGTACAGAGGGATCTCCCAGAATACGTCTGTAGTCCCAAAGTAAATATGCAGTACAGGGGGATCTCCCGGAATACGTCCGTAGTCCCAATTTAAATATGCAGTACAGGGGGATCTCCCGGAATACGTATGTAGTGCCAATGTAATAATGCTATGCAGGATGAATGACAAGCATACCATCGAAATTACACAGTTTATACTAATCACAGATAAGGCAGATAAGGGCTTAACTAGGCACAGCGCACAGAAAATTAAGTAGGAAATTAGGCACGTAAGCATGCTTTCCTAATCTAAACTAGACAATATATCATATGAGAGAAAGTTCTTAGAAGAGTAAACAATTTATGTTTTAGTGAGGAAAAATGAGATTTTTGAAATAATGGCCCATGTACGTACTCGTCACCTCATGTACACGGCGGCGCCCACACAACATTTCGTAGCAAATATCCTAAGGGGAAGTCCCCAACACGAAATTAGGCAAGTCACTTACCTCGACTACTCAAATCAACCCGGAATCACGTTCTTTCCACGAGTAGAAAACTCCGAATGGCTCGAATCTATTCAAATAAGTTTCATAATGTAAATATCATTGTAAGAAATCGATCTAGCTAATTAGTTCAAGCTAATACGTGAAATTAGAAAAATTATCCAAAATGTCCCTCGGGCCCACGTCTCAGAATCGAGTGAAAGTTACAAATTAAAAATAGCCATTCACTCACGAACTCACTCGAACAAGAATCATCGAAAACCGATGTCAAAATATCATTAAATTCTTAGATTTCTATTTGGGGAACCTTCCTCCCATTTTCATGATTTTTCACCCAAATTCATTGATTAGATTGAAGAAATTGCTATGGATTAATGATATACCAGTGAAATAAGGTTAGGAATCACTAGTTATGAATATTATCCTCAAAACCCACTAAAAATTGTCAAATCCAGAGCTCCAAATCATTTTAGAAAATATGAATTTCAAACCCTCGGATTTTGTAAAAACAACCTAGTAATTCCGCACCTGCGACTCATTGGACCGCACCGGCGGTCCCGCACCTGCGGAAAATACATCGTAGGTGCGAAAACTCACTAAATGTATTGGGGCCGCACCTACGATCACCGTGCCACATCTGTGGCTCTGCACCTGCGATGCCCTCCGCCGCACCTGCGGCTCCCCATCCGCAGGTGCGAAACACCAAAACCAGCAATGCTTCAGCTGGTTCTCTAAGTCCAAAATCATCCCGTTGAGCACGTCAAAACTAGTCCGAAGGACTTCAAATTTTACACACAGGTCATAAATGACACTACGGACCTACAACCACTCCTGGAATTCCATTCCGAGCCCGATACCAAAATTTCACCTACCGGCCAAAATCTCCAACATTCTGACTTTTGCCAGTTCAAGACTAAATATACTGCAGGCCTCAAAAACACAATACAGACACGCTCCTAACCCCGAAATAACCCAACGGAGCTAACGGAGTCGACGAAATTCTATTATGGATCCTCCTTCACATAGTTCTAACTACGGTCTGATTTCTAAAGCTTAAACTCATATATAGAGACTATGTGTCCAAAAAACTCTTCAAATTTCGCAACTAATCATCCAACAAGTCCCATAAGTAGATATAAAAGTGGGGAAGCAGTTATTAGGGGATAGGGGCGCTAACTCTCACAATGACCGACCGGGTCGTTACATTCTCTCCCTCTTAATAAAATCATTCGTCCTCGAACGAGTATAGAGACATGCCTGAAGCTGTGAAAAGATGGGGGTACTGACTGCGTGTATCCTGCTCGGTCTCCCAAGCCGCCTCCTCGACCGGCTGACCCCTCCACTGAACCTTGAATGATGCAATATGCTTAGACCTGAGCTTTATGACTTGTCTATCCAATATAGTGACTGGCTCCTCAACATATGATAAATCCTTGTCCAACTGGACTGAACTGAAATCCAAAACATGAGTCGGGTCACCATGATACTCTCGGAGCATAGAGATGTGGAATATCGGATGAACTCCTGCTAGGTGGGGGGCAAGGCTAGCTCGTAAGCAACCTCCCCAACACGCCGCAATACCTCAAAAGGACCAATGAATCTTTGACTCAGCTTACCCTTCTTCCCGAACCTCATGACGCCCTTCATAGGCGATACCCGAAGCAAAACCCGATCACCAGCCATAAATGCCAAATCACGAACCTTCCGGTCCGCATAACTCTTCTGCTTTGACTGAGCTGTGCGAAGTCTCTCCTGAATCACCTTCACCTTGTCCAGGGCATCCTGGACCAAATCTATACCCAACAATCGTGCCTCGCCCCGACTCAAACCATCCCACTGGATACCGGCACCGTCTACCATATAGAGCATCATACGGCGCCATCTGAATGTTGGACTAGTAGTTGTTATTATAAGCAAACTCTGCAAGTGGCAAGTATCCGTCCCATGAACCTCCCAAATCCATCACACAGGCACGGAGCATATCGTCAAGAATCTAAATCGTGCGCTCCGATTGCCCGTCTGTCTGGGGGTGAAATGCTATACTCAACTCTACCCTGGTGCCTAGCTCATGTTGAATGGCTCTCCAGAACCGTGAAGTGAACTGTGTAACTTTTTCTGAAATGATAAATACTGGAATACCGTGGAGGCGAACAATATCCCTGATATAAATCTCCGCCAACCTCTCGGAGGAGTATGTAGTCAACACTGGAATGAAATGGGCGGACTTGGTCAGCCGATCCACAATCACCCAAATAGCATCGAACTTTTTCAAAGTCCGAGGAAGTCCAACCACAAAGTCCATGGTGATCCGCTCCCACTTCCACTCTGGAAGCTCAATCTGCTGAAGTAACCTTCCTGGCCTCTGATGCTCATATTTGACTTGCTGACAGTTGAGACACTTGGCCACAAACTCCACTATATCCTTTTTCATCCTTATCCACCAATAGTGCTATCTCATATCCTGGTACATCTTCGTGGTACCCGGATGAATGGAATACCGCGAGCTATGGGCCTCCTCAAGAATCAAATCCCTAAGCCCATCCACATTGGGCACACAAATCCGACCCTGCATCCTCATCACACTGTCATCTCCTATAGTCAAATCCCTGGCGTCACCTCACCGAACCCTGTCCTGAAGAAATATAAGGTGTGGATCATCATACTGGCGCTCTCGAATGCGGTCATAAAGAGAAGACCGAGCCACCACACAAGCTAAAACTCGGCAAGGATCTGAAAGATTCAATCTCACGAACTCACTGGCTAAGGACTGAACATCCTAGGCTAAGAGCCTCTCAACTACCGAAAGATATGCCAAACTCCCCAAACTCTCCGCCCGGTGACACAAGGCGTCGGCCACCACATTGGCCTTCCCGGGGTGGTATAATATAGTGATGTCATAGTCCTTTAGTAACTCCAACCATGTCCGCTGGTGCAAATTGAGGTCCTTCTGTCTGAACAAGTGCTGTAAACTCCGGTAATCCATAAAAATCTCACATGGAACACCGTACAAATAATGATGCCAGATCTTTAGGGCGTGAACAATAGCTGCTTACTCGACAGTGTAGGACCTCGAACCTGTAGGCAACACTAATACTGGGGCCGAAGTCAAAGTTGTCTTGAGCTTCTGAAATCTATCCTCACACTCCTCGCCCTACCTGAGCGGATCATCCTTCTGGGACAGTCTGTTCATAGGTGCTGCAATAGATGAAAACCCCTCTACATAGCGACGGTAGTACCCTGCCAAACCAAGGAGACTACGGATCTCCGTAGCTGATGAAGGTCTAGATTGCGAGCATGTGATTTTTGCTCTCCGTATCGTCCTATAAAAATCTCAATAAATCAATGGATTTTATGAATTTTGTTGATTTTTCGGTAATTAATTGTGAATTACTTGCATTGTTTGCATATCCATAATTCATCTTTCAAAATTATTAAAAATTTTGCATTAATATTATCAAGGAATTATGAAGTTATTATTTATAATTAATTAAACAATAGACGAATGACGAGTATTTAACGTAATGTAGTTTTTAATAACTAATTACTACAAAAATTAATCAGTTTTATTCGATAAATCATATATTTAATTAAGAATATATAATTGGTTATTTTATTCTTAATTAATATGTTAATAGATGAAAATTAAGTTTTAAAATTAATTGCTAACATTTGTTGGATTAAATTAGAATTGGACTTATTTAAGTTCTTTACTTAATTGAGAAAAAAAAAGCCAATTTTGGACCTGGGCTTGAAACTACCCAGGCCCAAACCTAATCCCTATAAATGAACAACCCAGTCCAAACCCCTTACACCCGGCCTGCCCCAGCCTAACCAAAACGACACCGTTTTAGGCCAAGTCCAATCCTAGCCATTGATCTATCTTTGATCCAACGGCTTAGAACTGACCACCCTTTTAATATTTAAATGTCCAAGCCCCACCCCATACCCTCATTTAATCAAAGTCCAACCCCCACACCAAAACCCTAGCCGCCCCCATCCCCTTCGTCTCTCTCAACCTGGCTGACCCAAACCCTAGCCGCCCCAAAATCTCACCGTCGTCCGGCCACCAGACCTCCTCCAATCAACCCCAACTTCCCACCAGACGACCACCATCATCCCCTTTATCACCTCCCGTTATTAACTTTCCTAAAAAACCAATCGATTTGCCTGGGTTTCAGATCTAAAAATCTGAAAACCTACCAAAATTACTCCCCGGCCGATTCAAGCACAACAAATGGTTCAGACCTTCATGGGTCGATTGCTTTTAACTACAGTAATCGATTCATGAAGGTTTGATTCATTTTTCAAAACCGACTAGATCTGGTAAGGTCCAACGACCCTCTTTCTCTTTCCCGGCAAAAAAACCCCTTTTACGGGTATCCCCTCTTCCCCTTTTAACTGTTTTTCTGCTATTCGCATGAACATGTCATGATTTAATTATTTTTGGTGTATCACTGTGTAGATCTTGTGTTTTCTTTCATCGCTTTCTCCCACTTGTGTATATTTCTTCCTCATTGTTTCAATTTAAGCTCTAAATGTATTTCATGACAATCATATCTTGATTTTTTGTTCTCGTCAATTAAGTAATTAGGTTTCCCTGCTTAACCATATTTCCTAATTTAGGTTTCGTCATTGTCTGCATGTATGACTTTTCTGTCTTGATTCACATTACCTTGGATTTCGATTGATTTAGTATTTAACATGTTATGCAATTCCGGACTGTTTTTTCAACCATGTTTAATCATTTAGGTTTTCCTGTTAATCACCATTGATTTACTAAAGGTTCTACTTGTTAAAATTAATAGTTAGCTTTATTGATTCATGCTTAGTTTTTTTTGCAACCATGTTTAATCATTTAGGATTTCCTGTTAATCACCATTGATTTACAAAAGGTTCTACTTGTTAAAATTAATAGTTAGATTTATTGATTCATGCTTAGTTTTTTAGATTGCCTTCACTGTCGCTACTTTCCACCTTCAATTGATTGATTACTCTAATTCGTCTTCTGATTTTATTATAATCTGAGGGTTAATCATCCACCCAGATTAATCGATTAAATAATAGTTTAATTAGACAATTATACACGACTAATTAAGTATACATTTGAACTAAATAATAGTATAATTGACCTAAGTCTAAGAAGTTTAACCTAATTAATCTAAAGTAATTAATTAATCTGAAATTAATCAACCCTTGATAAAGCAACAAAAGTTTAGCTACTAATTAATTAAATTAGAATAGAGTTACTTATTACCTAGTTATTAACCTAACTAACTTTCTTTAATCAAACAAAGATCTTATAATGATCAAAATAGGTTAAAGTTCAACTATATAGAATTAATCACTCAATTGACTAGAGTTAATAGATAAGCCTAATTGCACCTAATGAAATTTTTTAAACCAATTAATTCAATTAACTACTGATTTTAATTCAAATGTTAGTCAACTTGAGTAAATTAATTAGGCAATAAGGAATTAGTCACACTTAACTAGTAGACCTAATTTAAAAAAACAATCATCTAACAACGTAGTTGATCTAAGTCCTAGATAACTAGTTAGGATCAATTATTCAATTAGCTAAAGAACAAATTATTCACTTAGTCTCACCCTTAAGTAATTTCAAATTCTAGTAACTAACTTAAATCAATTTCATTAACACTAGTACTAATTTAAAATATTAAGTTAATCAACCTACTAACTTAACATTATTACTTGACTACTAAAAGAGTAATTCTAGGATGTCCTAAGGGTTAGTATAGGATTTTTAATGGAGGAAGCTTGGGTGTAACAACCCAAGAACCTTCTAGAATAAGGAAATATCAAAAAATCAGATATTTTAGGGTTAAAATAGTAATTTCTAAAAGGGGAATAAGGGCTGGGATGTTCTGAAAATAGGAAGCTATCCCAAAAGGATAAGGGTGACAGCTGCATTTGTACTATTTCCAGCTTATTGGATACGGAATATGCTGAGCATATCCTATCCCAAAATGCCCCTATATATACACACGCTTTTTACCACTAAAGGACTCTTCTTTTTTTGAACTTTTTTTACTACTTAAAAATACAACTCTTTTGACTGTTAAAAGACCTGGAAATACAGATAGCTTCTTTGGAGAAAGTTCTCTGCATAGATTTTACCAAAATTGTTACACACACTTGGACATAATCTTTCACCTCTGAAAAAACAGAAACAAAAATGGACTGCAGTAGGAGTGTAAAAACAATCTTAACTTAGTTTATCTTGTAGATGTGGTTTTCTTTCCTAAAGGACCTGGTTTTGTTGCTATCTTTATTCAATCATTTGGTATTCAAATCATCCTTTTCTGGATTTCTTTACTGTGGTCTTCTTGCTGTTCGTGGGTGCTGTTTTGTTGCTGCAGGGTTTCTCTTCCTTTTGCTGATTTCCATCTGCCTGACCTTTATTTGGTCAGCTTCCTTTTGTTATCTTGCTATTAAAGGTATGTAAAGCTGAGTAGTGTTTTATGAAATATAAAGATCTGAAATCTACTGTCCTTCCTCCATGAATCTGTATTCTTATTTGTTTAAACTTATTCATGTATAAACTTATGTGACAAAGTTGTGATACATGTATATAGAGTATTACATTATGTTTGTTTAGTTTCTAAATCTCTGAACTTCATATAAGTCTGCTTCAATTTAAAAGTGTCTTTTATATTACTGTGTAATCAAGGGTTTGTTGGAAAACAACATCAAAGGGTAATGAACTTAACCTCTAATGGTTAAGTTCATCCTACAAAGATGCTTGAATATTGGTCTGGTTCAGGCCTAAGAAATCTAGATATTATTATAAAACAGCACTAGGGTAGATGAATTTGACCCTCTACAATGGTCGAATTCACCTCATATTAGGTGCTTAAACAGTAGCTTACCGCCTTTTAAGGGTACAAAAATTGGTAATCAAAAGGTCTATAGAGTAAAGAATCTGAACCCTCATATGGTCTGATTCAGTCTCTAAAAAGCCAAGAATAGTAAAAAAAAAATGTTCAAAGGAATGCTATTTGAAGTACTGGTATGGTTGTTAGAAATGTCAAGTAAGTTTGTATCTCTGGGTTTGAATCAGGCTCTTCTTCGTAGTCAGATTCAATCTAAGAAAAATACATAAAACCTGTTGCTTTCTTCCTGCTGAACCTGTGATCACTTATCAAAATCTGGTTGTCTCTCCATGTGAGATTACAATAGCAGAATTATCTGCTAGAGGCTTCTATGATTAATTCCATATCCTTGAAGTCATAGTAGAGTCATTTAGCTAGCATTAAAGGGGTAGTTAATCTGACATTTTATAATGGTCAAATACCCCCCATATTTTAGATACTTAGAGAGTAGTTTATCACCCTTCAAGGGTACAGAAGTGAGGTCAGTCAAAAAGACTCTAGAGTATGGAATCTGAACCTCCCAAATGGTTAGGTTCACTCTTTCAACATGCCTAAATGATCAAGTTAAGGAATTAATAGGACTAAAGGTCCCAAGTAAAAAAAGATGAAAAAAAATAAGATGAATGACAAGTCCAGAGGTGAATTGGTCCTTTTATGACCATATTCACCCTGAGAAAGTGCATAAACAATTCTGCCAGGTAATATGGTTTGAGCACAAGCATTATCAGAATTAAAATTGACCTTCCCATGGTCAGTTTGGTTCTGATAGTTGCATAACACTCGAACAAATGTGGTGTTCTTACAGATTCCAAAGAGAAGACTCAAACGTAAGGCTTCAAGAGAGGTTTGAGTCAGCAAATTGCTTAGAATTTTATTTTTTTAGTTTCTTTCATTCTGGGAAGTGTATAGTGGCAGTCAAGTTATAATCCCGCCTCCTCCCTGTATTTATTGGGCTTTCATTGTGATGTAATTTAAATACTGCACTGTATTATATTATTATGGCTAACTTGGGTATATAGAAATGGGCAAGGCTATTAAACACAGCATGTCAAGGCTTGAATTAGCCTGAACCCCATGCTATTGAGCCTAAGGGATATCGAAGCCCTCTAAGATTCAATGTTATACCATTCTTTTTGGAATTCGAAGTTTATTTGGTATAGCCTGTAGAAAAAATGTAAATATCTTTAAGTCTCACATGACCCTTCTACTAAATTTAAGCTGCATTTTACAGTGATTACATATGTTAGGCATTTTACTATTAGGATTCAATTGAGATTAAAAAATATCTTCAAAAACTCATGTAATTTGGTATTAAACTAATCTGTCTGAAATTCCAGATTTCATTGTGAAAAAAAAAAACCGCCGTTGTTGAAAGTCCCATGATTTACTTATTCTGAACCTGATGAATTTGGGATATATAAGTATAGTCTTCCCAAACAGTATTTCTCTAGTAATTAAAAAATAATGATAATATTAAGCGTGCAAATTCGTTTCTGATTGTTGTTCAAGAGCCATGAATTCATATTTCTGTTTGTATCCTTGATTTCCTTAATTTTATTTAGTTGATTTATACATATCGCTTCTTTCATAAATGGCACATACTAGGATTTGGCCAAAAGGGGCGATTGTTAAAATGGCTAAAATATGGCCATAGCCCAAGCATTTGCCTTTAGATTAGTGAACTTAGTTTTAGACAATCTTCTACATATCTTTTAGGTTAAAAATACATATTTAGATTGAAATTTAGTAAAAAACAAGTATGACTTCAAACGACCATAACCTACACTCGGGAGTGGCAACTCATGCCCCCGACCCTCAACTCCAAACATTAACAAAATGTGCATAGCAACCACGGGTGCATTTTATGTGACGTGTTTGTCATGTGCTAAAAAAAACAAGTGCACGCCATCATAACTTGTCCGAAATAAATCCATAAACATCCTAATCAATCTTAGAATTAAACGCTCTTGCGAAAAAATAGAAAACTCAAGCATTTCCACAAACGGGCCTTATAAAATTGTCACGACCATAGTCTTGACTACGTAATCTACACGCGGGTGCGACAACTCATGTCCCCGTCTTCAACTTCAAACTATAATAAAAATCACATATTATAATTACTGGTGCATTTCATGTGGCATAGTTATAATATGTCCCAAAAACAAATAAGTGCAGGACACCGTGACTTATTTCAAGATAAATTCATAAATACTAAAAGCGGTTAAAAATTAAACGGTTAAATGAAATAGGCAAAAATATGTAAATAATTAGATAATTATGCCAATTATTAATAGTCAAGCGACCGTGCTAGAACCACGGAATTCGGGACTGCTTAACACCTTCTCCCGGGTTAACAGAATTCCTTACTCGGATTTCTAGTCGTAGACAAATTAAAACAGAGTCAAAATTTCCTCGGTTTGGGATTTTTAAATAACACGGTGTCCCGGAGCATCGTCAAAAATCCGGGTGGCGACTCTGAAATAAACAAATAAATCCCAAATTCGAATAATGTCACTTAAAGTGGAAAGACTCCCTTATTACCCCTCATTAATCGCGGCGGTAAGGAAAAAAGGAGGTGTGACATAGATCAACTCTGCACCGCCTCCGCCTTCTTCAGATCTACTTTGATCCCATCACAAGACACTATGTGGCCCAAGAATGCCACTGAATCAAACCAGAACTCACACTTAGAGAATTACACATACAACCTCTTCTCCCTTAAAGTCTGAAGCACGGTCCTCAAGTGTTGCTCATGATCTTCCCATGATCGGGAATACACCAGAATGTCGTCAATAAACACAATGATGAAGGGAACAAGGTAAGGTCGGAACACACTGTGCATCTAATGCATAAAGCTGCTGGGGCATTGGTCAGCCCAAATGACATGACAAGAAACTCATAGTGACCATATCTGGCCTTCAAGGCAGTCTTCGGGATGTCCGACTCCCGAATATTCAGCTGATGATAGCCAGATCGCAAGTCAATCTTGGAGAATACTCTGGAACCCTGTAGCTGGTCTAATAAATCATCAATGCAAGGCAAAGGATACATGTTCTTCACTGTAACCTTGTTCAGTTGCCGATAATCAATACACATACGCATAGAACCATCCTTTTTCTTCACAAATAATATCGGAGCACCCCAAGGTGATACACTGGGTCTGATGAAACCCTTATCAAGCAACTCCTGCAACTGCTTCTTCAACTCCTTCAACTTAGGAGGATCCATATGGTAAGGAGGAATAGAAATGGGATGAGTGCCTGGCAACAAATCAATGCCGAAATCAATATCTCTGTCGGGCGGCATACCCGGAAGATCAACTAAGAATACATCAGGAAAGTCCCTCACTACTGGGGCTGACTCAACTGGAGGGGTATCAACACTGACATCTCTCACATAGGCCAAATACGCATCACACCCCTTCTCAACCATCCGCAATGAAATGAACCTACGGGAATTATACACTAAGGTACCTCTCCACTCTAATCTCGGAAATCCTGGCATAGCCAGCGTCATGATCTTAGCGTGACAATCAAGAATAGCATAATAGGGCAACAACCAGTCAATGCCCAAGATAACAGCGAAATCTACCATGCTGAGTAATAACAAATCAACACTTGTATAAAAACCACAAAGAGTAATCAAACACGACCGACATACGTGGTCCATAACTAGAGAGTCTCCCACAGGAGTAGATACATAAATAGGGGAACTCAAAGAATCCTGAGATATCCCTAAATGTGGAGAAAAATAAGAGGACACATATGAATACGTAGAGCCTGGGTCAAATAATACTGATGCATCCCTATGGAAGACAGGGACAATACATGTGATGACTGAGTCTGAAGCAACGACCTCGGAACGGGCTGGAAGGGCATAGTATCTAGCATGGCCTCTGATCACGCTCAACTATGTCTTGTAGAAGACTAAGCGGGCGCTGCAAATATAATCCTGGGGTATTATGCCCAGAGTCGATCCCACAGGGAATTGACGTATCAAGCACGCTGTTAAAATACTACTCAGCTGTCACTTGATGTTATTTAAATTACTAATACTAAAGTTTAGAACTAAAGATTAACTATGCTAACGTATAAACAATTATAATAAAAATCTAAAGTTATGGTTTCCCCCGCTGGTGAACTTACTTCTCGGATATTCGTATAGCTTGATTAATCGTCTTTATCAATCATGAACACTCTATCTACCATAAATCTCTCTCAAGTAATTATGATAATTTACTAGACGCACTCTCTCAAGTTACGCTAGCTAGATTGCATTACAGTTCACTTTAGATTGCACCCGA
>ML386947.1:45406-83854 GCA_005239525.1 Nicotiana knightiana | reverse complement strand
GGAAAGCATAGGAAGATCAGAAACAGAGAGTTTAAGGTCAGAGAGAGAAGATTTTTGTGAAGGAAAGATGGTGCATTTAGAGAGCAAAGTTACAGATTCCATGGTTGAACAAGGCATTTAGGTAAGAGCTTCTATGGTGGCTTTGTTTTTGGAGAGAAGAAACTCAACGAAGTCTCACTTCGAAATACTGAGGATGAAGAGTGAGTAGGAAGAGGGTGGTCTATATAAGTTTGGGCGTTAGGGAATCTTGTGGATTGGGTTCATGCATTTGATAGGTTGGTAGTTGCTGTTTATTGACTTTTTATGCTTTTTTTCTCTTCTTGGTTTTGTCTCTCCTACCAAAATTGGAGGAGTTGACCCAGATCCAGAGTAATCTTATTCTTAGTTAGAGATCTGCTACGGAGTTGACCCAGCTACACATAAAACAAATTTGAATTGGATGAGGAATATTTACAAACTATAGCTAGCATTATCATATTTTTCTTAGTTTTAAAATTGGAATCAAAGCATTCTGTTAAATTGTATAGATAAAGAATTTTATGATTCATTTCTTCCCAACTTTCCACGGTCAAGGGACGATCCTGCTCTAAAGTTCTTCTCTCCACATGTGGCAGTCTGGCGGGATACGTGGGTGAATCACTAGACGAAAAGAGTAGGTTGGTGTCCATTTATGGTAAATGAATAGCACAAACAACGAGGATGACGATCATTAAAAAGGAATCCTGGTAGTTGACTAGAGAAGAATCCTAAAGACTGTGATTCAAGTTACAAAAAGGAATTGGAAGGTGCAAGTGTAAGTTCGTATCTTGAAGCTAGTGTACTCGAATAGTTCAATGCTCATCGCACGCCCTCTCCCTGAGTTAAACAATCACATAACTAGTAAAAGTAAAACTCAGTCAATTTTGGTGAACAAAATAGCATGTATAATTATATGCACAACACACTAAAAGATTTCGACACTATCGTTGCATATCAACCTGTATAATTAAGTTGCTAGCTTGCCATGTACCATTACTATAGTTGTCTTGTAAATGAAAATTATTGGGAAAACAGTTGCTCCTCTTTAGCGCTATAACAATATAAGTAACAATTCTATCTTTCTCATTGTCAAGTACCATCTCGTCTTCATCTTCTACGCGGTCTCCATCTTTCTCTCCTTCTTCTTCGTCTTCATCCTCTTCTAAACATTCATATGGGCCGAGAGCATTATAATGTAGACCCTAATTTTTATATATTTCTCGTATTTTCTTATCATCCTCAGAAGATCATTTAATTTGCTTGGTTTTGGCAGCAATATGACATACTTTCTCTACAACATTTTCTCCAACCATACTTATTTTAGGTTATGCTTAAAGAGTGTAGCAAATAATATTTATGAGACCGCTTTCTAAGTGTGGCATTTGGTTAGAGTTTTTGGCCACGAGTTTTAAAGCAACACTTACAAAACGTTTTTAAAAAGTTTAAAGATTACGCTTTTAAATAGTTACCAAATCATAATATTTTTGGCAACACTTATTAATGATATGAATGTTACACTTTATAAGTGTACCCTAAAATTTATGAGACGACTTTCTAAGTGTGGCATTTGGTTAGAGTCTTTGGCCACGAGTTTTAAAGCAACGGTTACAAAATGTTTTTAAAAATTTAAAGATTACGCTTTTAAATCGTTATCAAATCATAATATTTTTGGCAACACTTATTAATGATATGAATGTTACACTTTATAAGTGTACCCTAAAATTTCCTATAAAAAATTTACCCTTAAATTATCCCACCCCCACCCCAACCACCAATATTACGCGCGCGACTATTCTTCCCAATTGTAAAACACAGCCAGTAGAAACAGTGACGGAGCTAGAGCTTCGGATGCGGATTCGGCCGAACCTAGTAGTATTGGTCCAAACTCTATATTTCCCTTTAAAAATTTATTAAATATGTACAAATTATTAATTTAGAACCCAGTAACTTAGAAGGAATAGAATCCTGAATCCATTAACTTCAAATTCTGGCTTCGCCTCTGAGTAGAAAGTACCGTTTTTAGGAATAACCCAAAAAAGGAAATAATAGCTAGAATTCAATAATTTCCCAATCTCAAGTCCAAGACGCAAATACTCTCTTTCTACAAATTCTTCCAACTTTCCATGGAGTATGACCAATCATCTTCCCCATTTTATTCAGATTTAATACTCAAATTATGCTTATATAATCCATCTGATTGAGAATATTAATTTTATTTCTCTTTTGATTTATGATGCATTTAATTTTAGTTTATTATGGCAGGGGGACAAGAAGATTGTCAAAGGAAGACACTTCAATCACTCCTTCAGTAATGTAAGTTTTCCTGAGTCGAACTTTTGATTGCAGGTTTTCATATTTTGTTTTAGTTTAGGTTTTTCAGTTTTCTCTTCTTTTTTTCATTTATTAATGGGGCTGAAAAGAAAGTAATTCTTGGTGTTGTATCAAATCTGGGTATCTTTTGTACACACACACACACAAAAAAACACACACAAAGTTTTGAACTTGTTTTTTCTTTCTAATTTCAAATTTTGGGCCGAAAAGAAGTACTAATATTTAAATTAAATTTCTGGGTATCAAAGTTTTCAACTTTTTTCTAATTTCGAATTCTTGAACTTAATGAAACTAATTTTTTTTTGGTGTAATGTTTGACCAAAAAATGATAATCTTTGATTAATTTGATTAATCAGTTATTAAGAAGAGTCAATCCTAGTTAATGCTAATAACTTCAGATCTTAAACGGGTGATATGAACAACGTTATAACAGAATAAAGCGTTACAAATAAATGTGTCTAGATGTGATAGTATGCAAGAAACATCAAGCAATAAATGATATTAAATGACAATAAATGTAAATAAGGAGGAAGGTTCAACCAATATTGAATGGGATGAATGGTTTCTTTCTCTGACAATGATGAACGACAAGAGTATGAGAGAATATTGTGCACTTTTTTGGATCTGATGAAAAAAGACAACAGTTAATCCCCAAAAGGTTGAATCTCTTCAAAAGTAGTTCTTTGTATTTTTCGTAAGAGCTTATCCTTTTACAAATGTCTTATCATATAGAATATTACATGCCCCATTTTCCTCATCTTTTCTCCTATTTATATGAGACATCCCCAAAGAACCTTAAGGTATAGTCAGAAGAGAATATCCAACAGAATATTCCCCCCAAAGGTACCAGTACAAAACTAGTCGTTACTCCTAATTTCGCTAGTCGACCTCGACAGTGATTAGTCGTTGTGCTTCTTCGTTCGTCTGCTCGTTGGTCGACCTCGACCACTCCTCTCATAGGAGCTTACAAATAGCTCATAACCTCTATTTCTTCACGTCTTAATCCTCAATCTGATTTTGACCTGTACTGTTAGTCCCTCCGCTTATCGAGGTCGCCTTCTGGTCTGCCTCATTGAGCAAACTTCGTCGGTCGTTTACTGGAAAAATTAAGATGGAGGGAAACAAATGGAGAAGTTCCCGCACGTGACAGTGACGTGGCGTCTTAGGAACCATAACTCATCGTGACGTCAGCTTGGGGTGACGTCATAACCGCATGCGTCATCATTACGCCTCTTCCCCAGGCACCACATCATTTCCTGTGTCTCTAACATTTGGATTCCCGTGCACCTGACGGTTGGAGCTCTAGATTCGAGTGTCTGCTTTCTATAAATAAGGGAGGAGAGATCTTTTACTCCTCCTTCTTCTCATTCTTCTTGTGTTCTTGCTCTAATTGCCTTCATCCTTCGCACTTTTCGATTCCGGTGATCTTTGCAATTTCTGCTCCCCTTCTAGACTATATTCTCAACACTTACGGGTAATCAAAGATGGACACCACTTCCCATGCTTCTGGTGTTTCGTTTGAACCAACGCCATTATTAGTGAGGATGCCTCCTCATGAAGATGATATTGCTGCCATTGCTGAAGACGACAACTTTCTGACCATGGAGGAGATCATTCCTCGCAACGATAAAGCTAGGTCGGATTTTTCAAAACCGGCTACGGAAGAACCTGAGCCCGTGCTTTCCGAACTGGACGCAGCTGCTTTGGCCGAACTTAGGGCGAAATACAATATTCTAGCCCACATCGACCTGGTCCCGGCTGGTAGTGACGTAGTTCAAATCCATTGTCCTGGGTATTGCGCCTTTTACGCGTACCCATTCCTGGTGGGCACTCTCTTCCTCTTCTCCCGTTGGCGGAGGAATTCTGCCGATATTACAAGATCTGCCCCGCCCAGCTCTACCCGTACATCTACAAACTCTTTCTGATGCTGACGAAGTATGCGGAGCTGGCCAACCATGGAGTTTCTATTTGTCACCTGCTACACCTCTTCGCACAGAATTTCCTCCGAGGCACGATGTTGCATCTTCGCTATCGTGGGACCAAAGAACTAGTCGTGAAGATGGATGATAGAGCCAACCGCCATTTCAATTTCCACTTCTTCTACTTTAAAACTAAGCATGTGGTGACGAACCCCAGTGGATTCCCCGAAATGTGGAACTTTGCTCGTAAGTATCTCTATTAACTTATTTCTCATCTTGTTTGGCTCTGTCCATGACCTAACTGCTCTTCTTCTTCTTTCGTGCAGCCGAAAGAGAGCCTCCTACATTTGTTGCTGCCATTCGGGACTTGGTAAGCCACATTTTTCCCTTACACGATGGGGATTTGCGAGTGGTCATCATTCCACAAGAAGTTTGGTCTTAAGCCCTCTGCAAATGGTTAGTCTTCGATTTGGGCCTTCGTTGATTCTAAGTTAACATCGTTTTCTTTTTCCTTCTTTTCTTCAAACTGGAATTCTTTGGTATCAGGTTGGAATGGTTCAACGAAGAAGAAGGCTCCTACCCCCGCCTTCCGTCAGTCGAGTACTTCTACGGGGTCATTGCTTGGTGCTACCGTAGGCGAGCCTACTCAGACTGTGGCTCCTTCCCAGACCCCGGCACCACGCAGACCTAGCCACCGAACAGTGACTCCATCTGCGGGGACTTCAACTTCCCCTATTCTGCACTTGGTAGACGAATCGTCACCGAGCAAGGAGAGCAGCTCCGTTAAAGAGGTAGAGTATAAATCTTAAAGGACAGACGATGGGAAGTGAAGGGTTAACAGGGGGTGATCCCGACCAGGCAACGGCTGCTCCCGAGGACAGCGTGTCCTTAGACACTGAGATTCTGCCCCTTCAAAAAATATGGAAATACCTGCCTTGACTGACGCCGTTGTAGAAAGAGGAGAACGAGCTGAGACAGATGAGGTCATTTCGACGAGTGATCCATCACCGTCGGGGCACGCCGGTGTCCCTTGTTCTACTGAAGTGAGAGGAAAAAATGTAGCCGTAGATGGTTATGAGTCTGGTTCTGACATCAATCTTGAGGAGGTTCAGATGTATAACGAAGGGTTTACTCGGGTGGAGGTCAGGACGGAGGGGACCAATCGTAGCATAATCATCCCCCTCGACCTAGACTTTTTGAACCACACGGAGAGCGTAGTCCCTGACTTGGGTCCGCTCTGTTCCCGTGCTGAGGATAGGACGTTACAGACATTAGATGACGACGCCCTATCGTTAGGCATATCAGAAAGGGCTCTGTGGGTAAGTATTCTGATTACTGCTCTTTGTGCGTTCTCTTTTTCTCTTTTCTTTTCACTAACTTCTTTCTCCTGTTTCCTCTTTGCTAGACCCTTATTTTGGAGATTGAGTGTGCCCGTCGGGAAGAGAGGAGGAGGGGTATCTTCAAGAGAATGGAGTCGAAGTAACGTGAGTATCGCTCCAAATATCGTGAGCTATGCCTTCCACTCAGCGTGGATGGAAACTTCCAGTCTCTTAGGGACGAGCTGAAACAAAAAGACGAAGAGCTTGTGAGGGTCATTCGCAAATGCAGCTAGCTTAAGGAGTCGCTCAGGGCCAAGTAGGACGAGCTCGAGGTGAGCAGGGGGGTTGCAGCAGAATGTGCAGATCTTCAGACTCAGGTGGCGTCTCTCTGGGCTAAATTTGAGCAAAGTTCGATCTAGTTCAATGACTTGAGTGACGAGCTGGTTGAAAAGATGGCGGAATTGGGCCAGGTCGAGGAAGCCCAGAAGGCAGCTTTATCAAGAGTGGCAGCGACAGAGGAGGTCATTCATGTCCTTCGATCTGAAAGGGTGAGTGAGGTTGAGGCGGATGCTCTTAGGGAGGCCAGGCTCGATGAGCGGATTGGCAGACTTGAAGGAGAGGTTTCAAATTTGAACGATCAGGTCGCCGCTCTTGAGGCCGAGAAGGCACAACTGTTGGCTCAACCATATTCCTCTCACACTTCCACCTTTCCCGGCGTGCCGCGGGACTCGTACAAGAAATTGATCCATGTCGAGGCCCAATTGGACATATTTAGGGACTTGATGGCGGTAAAGGGAGTTACTGAAGTTGAGTTTGAGGGTGCTTGTGCTAAGGCGCGTGAAGCTTGAGTTGCTTGTGGTTATGATCCTTCTACGCCGGGTAGATCATGGCGAGGATGAACTGGACGGGATTGAGCAGGATGCTTGGTATGACAATGAGTACCCGGATGGTAAAGAGGGCGACGGTGATGAAGGTGGAGATGACGCAGAGTATTACTTTGTAATTTATTTTGTTTTTGTGGGCATTTTTCTGGCCCTTGTAAGATACCTTTTTCGATTGGAATGATCATAGTTCTCGTTGTATGTGTTTGAGTCTTCTATTTTTGCTTTGAACATTTTCTTTAAGTGATTTCTTTGATTAGAACAACTATGTCGGTACATGCTATCTTGGACATGGTCGAGTATATCATTGGTTGAATTTGGGTGAAGTCCCGTGCTGCCATAATTAACTCAAACGAAGTTAACTTGTAAATCGAACTCAAGTTAGGTCGAGTATGAGCTAAATTCGAGCGCGGCCGAATATAACTCTTTACTAATTCGAACGTAGTCGATGTGAGGTAATTTGAGCGAGGTCCAATGTGATTCGTAATAAATTTGAACGAGGTCAGATGTAAGTTAATTTGATTGAGGTCAAATGTGACTTGTAATTAATTCGAACAAAGTCGAATATGAGTTGTAATTAATTCGAACGAGGTCGAATGTGAGTTAATTCGAGCAAGGTCGAGTGTTACTCATAATTAATTCGAACGAGGTTGAATGTGAGTTAATTCTAGCGAGGTCGAATGCTACTCATAATTAATTTGAACGAGGTCGAATGTGAGTTAATTCGAGCGAGGTCGAATGTTACTCATAATTAATTTGAACGAGGTTTAATGTGAGTTAATTCGAGCGAGGTCGAATGTTACTCATAATTAATTCGAACGAGGTTGAATGTGAGTGCCTTGATTAGTGTAGTGTTAAATTTGGTGGAGACAAGTGAACATCATATGTTTGCATAATTTGTACCGAGGTCCTCGGTATCGGGACATGTATAACATTCCAAGCCCGATCTCGAAAGGCTCAAAGTGGAATCCTCGGGAGAGTATATCGAAGCCCCGCCGCGGCCTACCTTGTGGGAGTATAAAATCGATGACCATCATGGAAAGGCGGAAATTCCCCAAGAACATGTGGTTAGAGCTGGTAAGGTCTGCAAAGATAGTACAAGCCCGTACGAGGCCGTTATACAGTTGTACCAATAGCATTTCTGTATCATAATTAGACATGTACTATGTTGGTATTCACCCCTCCTATATAAAGGGGACCCCCTTCATTCTTGTAACACACAACATTCACTACAATAGAACATTTTCAGCTTTTTTCGTGCTCAACACTGTCTCTCAACTTTATTACTCCTTGTTTATTGTTCTTCATTTATTGTCTTTCATTTATTGCTATTATTGGACCTCGAGANTGTGAGTTAATTCGAGCGAGGTCGAATGTTACTCATAATTAATTTGAACGAGGTTTAATGTGAGTTAATTCGAGCGAGGTCGAATGTTACTCATAATTAATTCGAACGAGGTTGAATGTGAGTGCCTTGATTAGTGTAGTGTTAAATTTGGTGGAGACAAGTGAACATCATATGTTTGCATAATTTGTACCGAGGTCCTCGGTATCGGGACATGTATAACATTCCAAGCCCGATCTCGAAAGGCTCAAAGTGGAATCCTCGGGAGAGTATATCGAAGCCCCGCCGCGGCCTACCTTGTGGGAGTATAAAATCGATGACCATCATGGAAAGGCGGAAATTCCCCAAGAACATGTGGTTAGAGCTGGTAAGGTCTGCAAAGATAGTACAAGCCCGTACGAGGCCGTTATACAGTTGTACCAATAGCATTTCTGTATCATAATTAGACATGTACTATGTTGGTATTCACCCCTCCTATATAAAGGGGACCCCCTTCATTCTTGTAACACACAACATTCACTACAATAGAACATTTTCAGCTTTTTTCGTGCTCAACACTGTCTCTCAACTTTATTACTCCTTGTTTATTGTTCTTCATTTATTGTCTTTCATTTATTGCTATTATTGGACCTCGAGACCCCCATTTCCAGTGAGCTCGAGGCCCCAGCCTTGTGACAACTTTGGTTTGCTTATCTCATTTTCCTTGCTTACATTCATTGCTTCTTAATTATTAACTAGTATTGGAATAAACCACATATTTTTAGAACCATAAATCAAATATAATTGTTAATACCATTTTCAAGGTAAATAGTTTGGCGCCCACCGTGGGGCTAAAACTAATAGTGATTGTTTTGGTGCTAGTTTTCTGATAACACACGTTATTCTTCACACTTCTTCTTGTCCAAGATTTTTTAATTTCAGGCTAAAACATGTCATACTCAGCTAACGCACTAGTACATAGCAACAATGGCCTCGGTTTCCACAGGGAAAATAATGCACCAGCTTTAGCAGCCGGTGTGCCACCGCTCAACCCTGGAGTAACACCTATTCCCAACCCAGTTGATGTTGGCTCGCATATTTCTATAAGAACCGAGTTGGGTATGGATGTCGGGGGAAGCGTTCAAAGAGAAGTCCAAGCTGACGCACAAACAACACATGCTCGAAATGAAGTCAGTCTACAAATCATTTTTGAGATGTTGCAAGCACAACAAGTTGCTATTGCTCAACTACAGAGTCAACAAAAGACTCCGAGCACAACAGAACCAGAAACAGCTCCCCGAGTTGAGCCAACGCCAGAAAGATCGAGCAATAATGGGTCAGGAACAGACCCCACTATTATGAGAATGCTCGAGGAGCTCACCAAAAGAATCGAGTCAGGGGATAAGAATATAGAATCCGACAACAAAAAAGTAGAAAACTATAACTCAAGGGTCGATCAGATCCCTGGCGCACCTCAAATTTTGAAGGGGGTAGATTCGAAGAAGTTCGTGTAGAAACCATTTCCGTCGAGTGCGGCTCCGAAGCCCATTCCGAAGAAGTTTAGGATGCCCGATATCCCAAAGTACAATGGGACCACATATCCTAATGAGCATATTACCACCTATACTTGTGGTATAAAAGAAATGACTTAAAAGACGACGAGATTGAGTCCGTCTTGTTGAAGAAGTTTGGAGGAACACTGTCCAAGGGGGCCATGATATGGTATCATAAACTCCCCCCGAACTCAATAGATTTGTTTGCTATGTTGGCAGACTCTTTTGTGAAGGCACATGCTGGTGCCATTAAGGTCGATACAAGGAAGGCCGATGTCTTCAAAATTAAACAAAGAGAGAACGAGATGCTAAGGGAGTTCGTATCCCGCTTCCAGATGGAGCGAATGGAATTACCACCAGTCTCCGATGACTGGGCGGTGCAAGCCTTCACTCGGGGCTTGAATGAACGAAGCTCGATTTCTTCGAAGAAGCTGAAGCAAAATCTGATCGTGTATACCAGCGTGACTTGGGGAGATGTGCATAACAGGTATCAATAGAAGATCAGCGAGGAAGACCGATTGGGGGCCCCCTCGGACTCAGTATATCCAAGCAGGCTCTTAGCAAAAGAGTCAAGGAATGCAGAAAGGGAGTCGAAACCAAACAAGGAAAGATACCAGCCATATGCCAAAGACCGAAGAAACGCCCCGAGGTGTGATATGCCTTGAAACGATCGAAGGGTAGATCGAGGTCAGAGTTCTCGGGGACTTATAAGAAAGACCGATTTTGACAGGCATTCGAGTCCAATGGAGGCGCCCCGATTGTCATAATATAACTTCAACACTGATGCCCCAGACATCATATCAGCCATAGGCAAGATCAGAGATACCAGGTGGCCAAAGACCGTACAGTCAGGTCCTTCCCAAAGGAACCCCAACTTAATGTGCAAATAACATAGCATTCACGGTCATAGGACCGAGGATTGTAGAGAGCTTCGAGAAGAGGTAGCCTGACTGATCAGTGAAGGGCACCTTCAAGAATTCCTCAGCGATCGAGCAAAGAATCAATTTCGGGAAAAAGAGGAGAACAGGAAAAACGAACAGGAGGAACCACAACATATCATCCATATAATCATTGGAGGCATCGACGTCCCGTAGACAGCCGTGTTCAAACGAACAAAAGTATCCATCCCAATAGAAAGGCGAACCCCGAGCTATGTACCCGAGGACGCTCTTACATTCAGTGAAGAAAACACTGAGGCCTTGTCTCAGTCTCATAATGATGCACTGGTAATTTATTTTCTTTTGAATAAAGTTCAAATTAAATGTGTGCTCGTGGATCCAATTAGCTCGGCCAATATAGTCAGGTCGAGGGTAGTGGAGCAGCTCGAACTGCTCGAGCAAATCGTACCCACCTATCGAGTCCTCAATGGATTCAACATGGCAAGTGAGACGATGAGGGGGAAATCATCCTCCCAGTCAACGTGGCTGGTACAATTCAAGATACCAAGTTTCATGTCATCGAAAGTGACATGAGGTATAATGCCTTACTCTGGAGGCCATGGATACACAACATGAGGGCAGTGCCATCAACTCTTCATCAAATGATGAAGTTCTCAACAAAGGATGGTGTAAAAATGGTGTATGGGGAGCAACATGCAGCAAAGGAGATGTTCACGGTTCACGACAAGACACCAACATCGACACCTTCCACTTTGGAGAAGTCAAAAGACAAGCGGATCCTCGAAGGCCAGGCAGTCTGTGAGCAGTTGATCGAGGATGATGAGGAAGACTTCATCACTCCTCGGGCCTTAGTTTCCCCCGAAGAGTCGGATGCAACAAATTCGACGATCGAAGAGCTTGAACAGGCCGATTTGATCGAGCATCTTCTAGATCTAAAGGTATACCTGGGAACGGGATTAACCCCCGAACTCAGGAGAAAACTCGTTCAATTTCTTATTAATAACATTGATTGCTTCGCTTGGTCCCATTTAGACATGAAAGGGATCCTTCCGGAAGTAGCCACCCATCGACTAAGTGTCGATCCCAGATTTAAACCGGTGAAGCAAAAAAGGAGGCCTCAGTCTGAGGTAAAACATGTATTCATCAAAGACGAGGTAACAAAACTTCTCAAAATAGGATCCATTAGGGAGGTGAAATACCCCGAATGGTTAGCGGATGTAGTGGTAGTCCCCAAAAAAAGAAATAAATTAAGAATGTGCGTAGATTACAAAGACCTGAATAAAGCATGCCCTAAAGACTCATTCCCATTGCCCAACATCGATTTCTTGATCGATGCCACGTCCGGCCACGAGATCCTTACATTTGTCGACGCCTATTCCGGGTACAATCAAATCCAAATGAACCCGGAAGACCAGGAAAGGACTTCGTTTATCACGAAGTATGGTACATATTGTTATAATGTAATGCCCTTCAGGCTAAAAATGCGGGAGCCATATATCAACGCCTAGTTCATAAGATGTTTGAACATCAAATAGTCAAATCTATGGAAGTTTACATTGATGACATGCTAGTTAAGTCCCTGCGCGTAGAGGACCATTTGACTCATTTGTAGGAAACATTCGATATCCTTAGAAGATACAACATGAAGCTTAACCCCGAGAAGTGTACCTTCAGAGTTAGATCGAGCAAATTTTTGGGCTTCATGGTGTCGAACCGGGGAATCAAGATCAATCCCAACAAAATCAATGCCATCGAGGAAATCACCGTGGTAAACAACGTGAAAGCGGTATAATGGCTGACCGGGCGGATAGCAGCCTTAGGCCGATTCATCTCGAGGTCATCAGATCGGAGTCACCACTTCTTCTCCCTACTAAAAAAGAAAAACAATTTCGAGTGGAACCTAGAATGCCAACATGCCTTAAAGAGGAATCTCTCGAGCCCACCTCTTCTCCATACCCCGAAGAAGGGCGAAACATTGTACTTATATTTTGTCGTGTTCGAGATAGCTTTGAGTGGTCAGTTGGTTCGAGAAGAACAAGGTACGTAGTTCCCTGTCTATTACATAAATCGGACTATAGGAGATGCTGAAACCAGGTATCCGCACTTAAAAAAATTAGCTCTTGCATTAATAAGTGCATCTCGAAAATTGAGCCCTTATTTTCAATGCCATCATATATGTGTTTTAACAACATACCCTATTCGAAACATCCTGCATAAGCCCGAGGTAACGGGCCGATTGGCCAAATGGGCCAATGAACTCGGGGGGTATGATATCGAGTATCAACCCCGAACGACTATCAAGTCTCAAATTTTAGCGGACTTTGTGGCCGACTTTACGCCTGCCCTCTTGCTCGAGGTAAAGAAAGAACTTTTACTAAAAACGGGCACATCGTCAGGGGTATGGATTCTCTTTACTGACGGTGCCTCAAACGTAAAACGGTCCGGACTCGGTGTAATTCTGAAACCGCCTATGGGCAGCATAATTAGACAGTCCATAAAAACATTGAAATTGACTAACAACGAGGCCGAGTATGAGACTTTGATTTTAGGTCACGAGCTGGCCAAAGGCCTAGGAGCAGAAGTAATTGAAGCAAAATGTGACTCCCCTCTGGTAGTGAACCAAGTAAATGGGAGCTTTGAGGTTCGGGAAGATAGGATGCAAAGACACTTAGACAAGATTCAAGTGACATTGCATCGCTTCAAACAATGGACTCTGGTCCACATACCTCGGGAACAGAACAACGAGACCGATGCACTCGCAAACCTGGGATCGTATGTCAAAGAAGATGACATACTCCCGGGGGCTATTGTGCAACTATCCAAATCGGTGGTTGAAGAAGGCCATGCCGAGATCAAATCAACAGGTCTAACATGGGATTGGAGGAACAAGTACATCGACTATTTGAGAAATGGGAAGCTTCCCACGGACCCAAAATAATTGAGGGCCCTTCGAGCCAAAGTAGCCCGATTTTCACTCGACGAGAATGGAACACTATATAGAAGGACATTAGATGGGCCTCTAGCAGTGTGTTTAGGACCAGGGGACACTGACTACGTTCTTTGATAAATACATGAAGGCACTTGTGGAAATCACTCTGGTGCCGATTCTCTAGTTTGAAAGGTGATCAGAGCAGGCTACTATTGGGATAGCATGGAAAAATACATCAAGGAATTCGTTCGAAGATGTGACAAATGTCAAAGTTTCGCACCAATTATTCACCAACCCGATAAACAATTAAACTCATTCTTATCCCCGTGGCCGTTCATGAAATGGGGAATGGACATCATTGGCCCCCTACCAACGGCACCAGGTAAAGCCAGATTTATTTTATTTATTTATGACTACTTCTCGAAATAGGTGGAAGCGCAGGCCTTCGAGAAAATAAGAGAAAAAGAAGTCATTGACTTCATTTGGGACCACATCATATGCCGATTCGGGATCCCCTCCGAGATCACATGTGATAATAGGAAGCAGTTCATTGGCAGCAAGGTGACGAAATTCCTCGAAGATCATAAAATCAAAAGAATTCTATCGACGCCTTACCACCCGAGTTCAAATGGTCAAGCCGAGTCCACGAACAAGACCATCATTCAAAACTTGAAGAAGAGGCTAGAAAATGCGAAGGGAAAATGGGGAGAAGTGTTGCCCGAAGTACTATGGGCATATCGAACAACTTCGAAGTCAAGCACAGGAGAGACCCCGTTCTCTTTGGTTTATGGGTCCGAGGTTTTGATACTGGTCGAGGTCGGGGAACCGAGCGCCAGATTTCAACATGCCACCAAGGACTCGAACAACGAGTCCATGACTACTGCCCTCGAGCTACTAGATGAAAAGTGAGAGGCTGCACTGGTCCGAATGGCCGCCCAAAAACAAAGGATCAAAAGGTACTATAACAGGAAAACAAACCTCTGATACTTTGGAGTTGGTGACTTAGTCCTAAAGAAAGTCACTCTCAACACTCGAAACCCAAATGAAGGAAAGTTAGGCTCCAGCTGGGAAGGACCGTACCACGTCAGTAGGAAAAGGGTCCTACAAACTTGGCACCATGGAAGGCGAGAAATTACCAAGCAATTGGAACATATCGATGCTCAAACACTATTATTGCTAAGGTATAACCTTCTCCCTTTTCATTTATGTTTCGTACTAACTAATTGCAGGTGTTCGATCAAGAAGAGTCGAAGCACCCTTCAGCTCGAAGACCTTGGGTTTTAAAGCATGCGATGCACTCTTTTTCCCTTAGATCAGGTTTTATCCCAAATGGGCTTTACCGACGAGGTTTTTAACGAGGCAACACCAATATGCTACCTAAGGAAAACTCAACAAGTATTCAAGGCTTCTTTTTCAATCAACCTCGAATACTAGGGGGAATCACCCTCGGAGGTTACTCTTTTGAAGAAATCAAAATATGCCTAAGAAGGCCTCGATAGGAGAATGTTGTAATGGACCAAATGGTCAAATGAACCGTGTCCGTATAGAATAATCGAGCCCCCGATGGCAAAAATATGTATGCATAAGTATTCGAAGAGGCATTCTTATTTATCAAAACACTTTGTGGCTCAAAGAAGTCTACTATTTTCACATGAAAATAGCTCAAGGACCAAATACCCCCCGAACACTCGGGGACTGTCATCGACAGTCAACTTGTCGAGTCATCAAAGACTCGAACTTGTAAGTACTCAATGAGACAACATCGAATCTATAAGACCTTAATGAGGCAACATCGAAACTATAAGACCTCAATGAGGCAACATCGAATCTATAAGACCTCAATGAGGCAACATCAAACTTATAAGACCTCAACGAGGCATACTCAAACTTATAAGACCTTAAAAAGTCATAACCCTGATATTAAGACCAAGGCTATATATTCAAACTTGTAATTCCCCTAAAAAGGCATACCCTCGATATAGAGGCCGATTTCATCTCACCCGGGGGCTAAAGGTTACGGCCAAACATTAAGACTACGGTCATATTAAAAGGCTAACAACTAAAATAGCGCGTCTAGGAGACGTCCGACTTTCGCCATAAGATTTAAAGGCCTTCAAACACTTAAAAAATGGTTAGTCAGGCTACCCTCGACATAAGCAAAGGAGCTTCGATAATATCAGCTTTGAACAATGAAAAGGCTTCGAAAAAAATAGCCTTCAATGAAAAGGCTTCGAAAAATCAGCCTTCGAGAGAACCTCACGAGGTAATCAATTATTGTCGCATATCGGCTTATAATCGAGGTTCTTATTCGAGCCGTCAAAGAATCGGACAAACACAAAACATGCCAAGGCATAACCAAAACTTTAAAAGTCTTTAGCCAGAATGGGGGAAAACTATAGCCATATTAGAGGTCGAATCGACCCAACCTAAAGAGCCTAAGGGCCAATATGTAAGAGCTTAAGGGCCAACCTAAAGAGCCTAAGGGCCAATATGTAAGAGCCTAAGGGCCAACCTAAAGAGCCTAAGGTCCAAATTGGAAAAAAGCCTAAGGGACAATTTTTTAAAACCAAAGTATCGATATCTAAAGAACCTAAAGGTCAGTGCACACTGTGTTCGAGGCTTCATCCGAGCTCGGGCTCAAAGGACCCAAAGCTTAAGCTTAGCTCAAAGATTAGACCTTAAGAGGTCGCCTGTTATCGATTATTCATCAAGCATGAAAACCTAAGGGTTTTGTATTATAAGTCCAGCACATCAGATTGGTTATCGACAAGCATCAAAATTTATTCCAAAAAAGAAAAGGAAAGACAGGAAGTGACGAAAAAATGAAGATTCTTTCATATATAATAAGGGTTCACAAAACATATTCACAAATCTCACGCTTGAAGCCCTTACACAAAAAAAATAAAAATAGAAGCCTAATCTACCGCCGGGGTCACTTGACCGTATGGGGTCCCTTCAGTAGTAGTGCCTTCGATGGTTTTACCCTCAACCTCCTAGTCATCAACGACTTCTTCCCCCTCGGGGACTTCTTCTTCATCTTCCTCGACGCTCTCCGAGCCACTAGCTGAAGCCTCATCAGAATTAATCAATGTCCCCGATTCTTCCTCTAAAGCCTTCACTCTTTCAATCTTAGCAGAAAGGTCGAAGCCTCCTACATGTGCTTCCTCGAGAACCTGTCTCCGATATCCCAATCGAGCATGATCGAGGACTCGAGTCAGCTTGAGCTCAGTCTCTTCAGATATCTTCCTGGCTTAAACATTTGCAGCAACAACATCTTCCCGGTACGAGGATATGAGTGTGTTGGCTTCGGACTTGGCTGTGGATAGCGCGTCGGCCGATTCAACTTGGAGATCCTTATACTTACTGCTTTCTACCCTTGCATCTTGAATTTGATGCTTAGCCGAGGTCAGCTTCTCTCGGAGAGTATCTCTCTCGGAGGTTACCTCATCCATGAGCCGCTTGAGCCCGAGGATCTCAGTATCCCTGACTCTAAGCCCCTCCTGCATCAGGTCATTTTTCTGCTTAAGCTGCAAGAATCAAGTTAAGGAATTAAGTTGAACAAGCACAAAAATAAACATATGAAAACTATATTACCTTCTCTTCTAGATCGGCCCGTTCTCGAGATATCATCTCCAAACGTGCTCGAAGGTCGTGTAGTTCCTCCTCCTTTTTGGCGAAAAGAGTTCTGAACTTATCCGCCTCCGATGAGAACCTCCTATACTCTTCCGCGTAATGGGCCAACTCAGCTTGTGATTTAGAAAAGGCCTGGTTGTAAAGCATTATGGCCTGGAAACACAAAGGAAATAAATCAGAAAAACAAGAACCAAAACTCAAAACACGGTTATGGAGTCAAAAGACTACCTGTTTATAGAGCTTCTTGGCTTCTTCAAAAATGAACGAGGCGTTAAGTTCAGGGCCTTCCTCCACCCCAGTAAAATATCCCTCGAACACGTAATTCTCTCTGTCGGAAGCCCCCACATCGGGAGTTTCCATATTTTGGGAATCTTGTACCAGCCTTGGAGAGAATGACGGGCCCGATGGTGCTTCAGAACTGGGCTCCCCGAGTTCACCTACCGGGTGCCCCTCGGCTCGGGGCATGTTTTGGCTGCTGGCCGGCTCAGGGACTTCATTTGACCTACCCTCGAGAATTTCTTCAGCTCGAGGTGGGGCAACATCGATGACTTTTGGTTAAGAAGCCTTCAGCTCAACAAGCGTCGGCACAACAGGCTTCAAAACGGTCATGCTTCCTCTTCCCCAAAATATTAGCGGGCAGTCATATTTCTCTTCGCCCTCAACACGAAGACTCTTTTCCACTTCTGAAGTTAAGGCCACTGAATCGACCTTAGGCTTTTGAACTTTAGCCTTTTTCGGCTTCGGGGACTCAGTAGGTGATTTCTTTTTTCTATTCTTCTCCTTAACGGGTTTTGGGGTATCTGCTTCCCTAGGCGGGGTTTACCTCATCAAAACGGCCTCTCCTAGGCCTACACAAGCGTAAAAGGATAAACGCAAGGGTGAGAGTACTATCTAGAGGTATCCTCTCAAAAGAGTTCAAGTATGACAAAAATGAAACTCACCGTGGTTTTTCGCCTCCCATCGGGTCTTGGCCAGGTCACGCCACACGCGCTCGATATATGGGCATGTCGAATCTAGTAGTCGGACCCAACCCAGGAGATCCCTAATCACACCAGGATACCACTCGACAGCCGTATCATCGGAGGGATTTAGTTCAAGAGGAAGAAAAAATATCTAATTGACAAAATATGTTCACTTACGATTCATATTCCATTCCTCGGGGAATGGACTCCTTTCAGCAGGGATCAGGTCCGAGGTCCTAACTTGTACAAAGCGGCTCATCCACCCTCTGTCCCTGTCCCTGTCCTTGTCGATGCTGGAAAAGAGGACCTTCGAAGCCCGACGTTGTAGCTTAATCAGGCTGCCTCGATAAAGTCGGGGGCTATACATTCTAATCAGATGGTCGAGGGTAAAATTCATCCCATCGACCATGTTCGAAAAGTAACTAAGTAGGTAAACGATGCGCCAGAATGATGGATAGATTTGGCTGAGGGTCACCTGGTATTGTCTGCAAAAATCGAGGATCACAGAGTCTATCGATGGCGAAGATGGTTCTACCGGACCTAGGGTAAAGGGAAATGTGTACACACTAAGGAAACTGTCTTTATGTGTTGTTATGTATTCCTCACGAGAAGGAATGTCAACTTGTACCGCCTTCCCCCAGCGGCAGTAAGCTTTCACTTTCTCAGTTTCAGTTATCAGGCTAATGTATCGGGTCACATCGCCCTGGTTTCAAAGAAGGTTTGTCGACTTTGAAATCGGAGGATGTTTCATAAGGTCCGGGGACGCACTCCTAAATGTGAGGAGGAACTACTTCTTTGCTCTTAGACGAGCGTGATGATGAAGGGGCATTATCATCTTGGGTAACGGTTTTGGAGGTCTTTTCCATTTTTTGCTGTGAAATTTTAGGAGAAAAGAAAATGGTTGAGAGATGAACACTAGAAAGAAGTAAGAATAATTGTTGAAGATCTGAAGATATGGTAAAAATTAAAGATTTAAGGAGTGAAGGATTGGAATATTTAAAGGAGTAAGTTATGCGTGTTGGAAAAGGTAAAAGGATGGCCAACCGCCATTTTCACTTTATTAGCTCTTCGAGAATCATGTAGGCGTGAATTTTGCACGTCGTTTCTGTCACATCAGCCACTGACCTCACGTGACTGACATCATCACACAAGGCATCAAAGAATCAAAGAATTCAAATAGTTTCTTATCATTTCATACTAAGAAACGCGGGGACTATATCTATACAGTCGATACCGGGGTCCTCGGTATCGGGACCTCTATATCATTCCAAGCCCGATCTCGAAAGGCTCGAAGTGGAATCCTCGAGAGAGTATATTAAAGGCCCACCGCGGCCTACCTCGTGGCAGTATAAAATCGGTGACCGTCATGGAAAGGCGAGAATTCCCCAAGAACACGTGGTCAGAATTGATAAGGTCTGCAAAGATAGTACAAGTCCGTACAAGGCCGTTATACAATTGTACCAATAGCGTTTCTCTGTCATAATTAGATATGTACTATGCGGGATTCACCCCTACTATATAAAGAGGACCCCCATCATTCTTGTAACACACAACATTCACTACAATAGAACATTCTCAGTTTTTTTCATGCTCAACACTGTCTCTCAGTTTTATTTCTCCTTGTTTATTGTTATTCATTTATTGTCTTTCATTTATTGCTATTATTGGAGCTCGAGGCCCCCGTTTCCAGTGAGCTCGAGGCCCCAGCCTTGTGACAACTTTGGTTTGCTTATCTCATTTTCGTTTTCCGGACTGGTACTCCACTGCCAGCCTATCTAGTCCCTTCATTGGTCTACCAGGAGAAGTATTTGAGGGGTCGAGCAATAAACTTGTGCTTAACTTTGAGATTCCCTCTCCATCACCTCGTTAAAAACCTCCCCGAGAAAACCCAATTGGGATTAAACTCAGTTGAGGGAAAAAGAGTACGACTCGAAGAACATATTTCCTTAGAAGTTGAAGTACTTGAGGTGGGCGACGTTCCAATTGTTTGGTAGTAATTTTCTTTCCATTGTTTCTATTTGGAAAGACGTTTTGCTTGCTTCCGCCGTAATTTTTTACGGGCCATCCCAATTGGTCCCCAGTTTTTCTGCCCGTGGATCCTTGCTTTCCTGTGTTTTGACTTTGAGTACATAGTCCCCGACTTTGAGCGGTCTGACCTTGGATTTTTTGTTATAGTATCGCTCTGCATGTTGTTTCTGGGCTACCATTCTTACATAAGCCATGTCTCTTCGTTATTCATCCTCGTCGAGGTCTTGCCTTACGCTTTCATCGTTGCTTGTCCCACTCTCATGTGAATACTTTAGACTTGGTTCTCCGACCTCGACCGGTATCACTGCGTCAGTCCCATAGACTAATGGTAATGGTGTTTCTTCTGTGCTTGTCTTTGAGTTGTGTGGTATGCCCATAGCACTTTCGGCAGCAACTCCGGCCACAGTCCCTTGGCGTTCTTGAGCTTCTTCTTCATGATATTCAGTATTGACTTGTTGGAGGATTCCGCTTGTCCATTTCCTGCGGGATGATATGGCGTGGAGAGTATTCTTCGATGTGACATTTTTCGAAGAACCCGACGATCTTCTTTCCCTTGAATTGAGGTCCATTTTCTGATTTCTTTGGGGATGACGAAGCAGCATACAATGTTCCTCCAAATAAAGGCGATCACTTCTTGCTCGCGTATTTGAGAGTACGCACCTGCTTCCACCGACTTAGAAAAATAGTTAGTTAAAACTAAAAGAAATCGCACATTAACTCTCCCTGCTGGGAGGGGGCCGACGATGTCCATTGCCCATTTGATGAATGGCCAGGCGAGGTGACTAAGTGGAGGTGCTCGCCGGCTTGGTGGATGATGGGGGCGTATCTTTGGCATGGTTCGCATTTTTTAACGAAGTCAGCAGCTTCCTTTTTCATTGTGGGCCAGTAGTAGCCTGCTCGTATGAGGCATCAGACTAGGGCTCGGTTACTGGTATGAGCTCCGCAGTGACCTATGTGGACTTCTTCTAGGACGCGTCGTGTCTGGTTTGGTCCTAAGAATTTTTCTATGGGCCGCCATATGTCCTTTTTTATAGGTCGTTATTGATGACGCAATACTTGGCTGTATGTATTCAAAGCGTTTTGGCTTCTTTCTTGTCGTTTGGAAGCATGCCGTCCTACAAGTATGTGACAATACGATTGTGCTAGTTCCAAGCTAGGTTAATAGTGCATACCTCGATTTGATCGATCAACGAGTGGAGGAGAGTAACCACGTTCCCTTCTCCGGTTATGCTTTTAGTGGCTGCTGCCAGTTTGGTGAGTCCATCTGCTTCGATGTTCTGTGCTCGGGGTATTTGGTCGAGCTAACATTCCTCTAACTGAGGTAACAACTTGCATATCTCGGCCTGGTATTTCTATAGCCTTTGTTCCTTGATTTGGAAAGTCCTTGAGACTTGATTGATGACGAGCTGTGAGTCACAGCGTAGGACTACTCGTTTCACTTCCTACTTGAATGCTAATTGTTAGTCATATCAGGGCATCTTATGGACTGGCGAATCACTTCACTGGTTGGGACCTCAAGCACGAGTCCCAATCCGGATCCCGACGCGTTAGAGGTGCCATTGGTATACAGAACCAATAGGTCGTGAGTTTTGGGGGAGGTACGGATGCCAGCTTCTTTTTCGACTTCGAGCATTATTTTTGCACTGAAGTCGGCAAGCACTTGCGACTTTATCGATGTTCTTGGCTGATAGTTTATATCGTGCTCGCCCAATTCTATGGCCCTTTTGGCCAATCTTCCCCACAGTTCGGGTTTGTGCAGGATATTCCTTAGAGGAAAGGTCATGAACACTGAAATGGGGTGGTGATAAGTAGTGACTTTGACTGCTTATTTTCTTTTTTTACTTACGTTTTAGCTTAAAAATGCGTAAAGGTATTCCCAAGAACTAATGAAATGTGATTTCTTGTAGGAATATTGGGAAACAAGCCAAAAAAGTGAAAATCAACTCAAAAAGGAGTAAAATTTGACAAGGATCAAAACAAGGAAAAAAGGACCAAAGTGCAGCCGCAAACATTGAAGAAACACTAATATATTTTCTTCATAGAGTGCGGACCACACAATTATTGTGCAGCCGCAGTAGACTAGATTCAGAAACTTGTGTTTTGGGAGCTTGAAAATGTACGAACCGCAGTATTATTGTGCCGCCGCAGGATGCCAAAGTGCGGCCTCACTCATAAATGTGCAATCTGCAGAATGAAGCCCAGTTCTAGTCGAAGATCAAGAGTGCGACCACACTCAGAAATTTGCGGTCCACACAATTAGAGGAAATGCGGCCGCATCCCAGTTTTATACGACCGTAAAAAGCCAACTTGACCAGTTAGCTTCAAAGTGCGGACCGCACACAGAATTGTGCGGTCACACAACCTTCGCAGGGGCAATTTTTTCAGATAGTTTTAGCTGGGTATAAATAGATCTTTTTGTCATTTTTTGGTTAAGTTTGGTGAACCTGAGTTTAGATAGACGTTTTCTTTTGCTGTATTGGGTAAATTTGTATTAGTTTGACATTTTAACATTAGATTTTCTTCTCTTAATCTTATATTATGAATTTTATCTTAGATTTTTCTTTAATTTCTTCATTTTCTATGAGTAGCTAAACAAGGGTTATGCCTCAACCCTAGTATGGGTACTTAATAGGTAATGGATTTAGGGATTATTTATGATATTTAGCCTTGTTCTTGCTACTTAGTCTCTACTTAATTGAGAAAGTGAGATTAAGTCTTGGAAAACTTGGCTAACAAGAAATTGGGGTGAACTTAAGAAACTGATAGCCCTAATTAAAGGGTCAAATCTAGAGATAGTAAGACCCGACTTGAGCATTTATCACTTGTTTCGTGAAATACCCATTTGGACTTGAGAAAGCCAAGTTGGGAAAAATCACTCAAACTACTGAGAGGTATAAAGTGAGTAATCGCGTGTGATTTCTATATTGTAACCCCATCAACCAAACATGCTCTAAAGCTCTAAATCCGTTAGGTAACCAACTAGGCGGAAGCCACAACCCTAGATCTTTTATAACTTGAAAAGCAACCAAAACCCAAAAACATTATCTCTTAGATTTACAATTACAATCATTAGCATAAAAGTAGAAGTAGAAACAACAATTGAATATGTGGAAGTGAAATCTTGGGCACATCATATAATTACACTAGCTATATACCTAATCCCACATCAAGCTCCCTGTGGAATCAACCCTGACTCGTGTTGGATTTTTATTATTGCATCGACCGCCTCACAACCTCAATTAGTGGTGTGAGTTTCGGCGATATCAATTTTTGGCGTCGTTTCTAGGGAGCTTAAGAACGAGGTTAGCTATATATTTAATTTCTTGTGTGACTTGTCCGTCTTTCCTTCCGGGTTACTAATTTTGTTTGTGAATTGATTATAGGTACAAAAATGGCTCTCAACAATGATCCTCTCGGGAATTTCATTGGGGGAGGAAGTGGACGATGATCAAGGTGATGAGGTTCTTCCCGAACCTCAAGAAAATAGGCGAGGTCGATCGCCTCATGATAATATTCCCGTTTCTCCCCCACCTCCACCAATAGCGGCTTTACACTGGGTGTTGCCAAAGGAAGGTTATTCCAACTCCATAGTCCCGCCACGCATTAGGGAGGGAAACTTCCAAATCACCAATGTGATGCTTACACTCCTTAAGCAATGGGGATTCTTCACCGGGGCTCCGAGTCAAAATGCTTAGAAGCATCTCAAAAGGGTTTGTGGATACTGTTGGGGGAGAAAACAAACCAATGTTTCCGAGGATGCGCTACGATTGAGGCTATTTCCCTTCTCTCCACGGGGAAAGTCATTGGACTGGTTAGAAAGATTTTCCAATCATTCCATCCGTACATGGGATGAGTTGGCGGAATAATTCATTGCCAAGTTCTTTTCTACGGGGCATATGGCTACGCTTCGGGATGAGATTCTTGCATTCAAGCAAGAACCCAATGAGCCCTTGCATGAAATTGGGAGAGATATCGTACCATGGTTAAGGAGTGTCTAAATAATGATATGATTGAGGCCATGATCCAACAAACCTTCTACAGGGGGATCAACACAACAAATAAATGTGTGTTAAATCAACTTGCAGGTGGGAACTTCATGACAATGCCATATGGTGAAGCATGTGAAATTTTGGATGAAATGGCGGATACTTCATCAGCATAGAAAAGTAGAGCTAATGTCCCTCAAGGTGACCCAAATGTCATTCACCTCCACAACGAACTACATGATCATGGGCAAGAAATTGCCGAGTTGACAACCACAATGAATCAATTGGCCAAAGTTCAACTTCAACAAGTTCAAGGTCCTAAGCAAGTGAATGCAATGGAAGGTGTTAATATGATGATGAACAAAAGACGGCAAAAAGGTCAACAAGTGCAAAATCGTCTGGAACAATTTGTGCAAGATGATAGTGGGTATGACCAAGGTGATTCATACAATAAGCAAGAAGAAGAAATGCAATATGTCAACAACTATCAAAGTCAAATGAAAATTCTCAAGGCCTGAATCAACAACAATGGAGTTCTCAAGGAAACCAAGGAAATTGGAACAATCAAAACCACCAAGGCAATTGGAGTGGTGGTTACAACAATCAAAGCAATTGGAACAACAACAATAATCAAGGCAATTGGAATAATCAAGGAAATCAAAGTAATTGGGGTGGCAACAATCAAGGTTATTTTGGAGGCAACAACCAAGGGGGTTGGAATAATAATAACCAAGGGAATCGGGGGTCGGGCTTTCAAAGGCCCTCGATGTATCAACAACCAAGCAACCTGCCTCCTTATCCGTCCGATGGTTCTAGCTCGTTCAATAATGATATGGGACGTATTAAAAGTATGTCAAACAGGTGATGGAGAAAAATGTCGACTCCGATGCTCAACTAGCCGCTCACAACACTTCACTATAAAATTTGGAGGTTCAACTAGGGCAAATCTCACAAGCTTTAAACACTCGTCCTAAGGGGGCACTACCTAGTGATACGGTGGTTAACCCGAAGGGTGGGAACAATACGGGACATGCCATGGCCGTAACCACACGGAGTGAAAAGGTGGGGAGGCAACAACCTCAAACCAAAGAAGATTTGTGGATGATGATGTGGTGATTCAAAAAGATGATATTCCAAGCAATGTGGTTCAAGCTAATGAAGAAGTGAGAATTGATATTGATGAGAATGTGGAGGAGTACCCAAGAATAACTGAACACGTCTAGGGAATATGTAATTGACATACTGGAACCGGTAGTGCCAAAGGCCAAGGCACCAATTCCAAGGCCTACTCCTCCATATCCTTAAAGGATCACAAAGTAAAATAGTGAGAATCAATTCAAGAAGTTTATTGACACGATGAAGAGCTTATCCATTAATGTGCCATTGGTGGAGGCGTTAGAACAAAATTTCCGGTTATGAAAAGTTCAGGCAGGATTTGGTAACAAAGAAAAGATCAATGAATTGTGAGACTATCAAGATGACACATCAAGTGAGTGCTATTGTGCACTCAATGGCTCCGAAATTTGAAGATTCCGGCGCTTTCACAATCCCTTGCACTATTGGGAGTGCCGACTTTTCCAAAGCTCTATGTGATTTAGGGGCAAGTATCAACTTGATGCCCTACTATGTGTTCAAAACTTTGGGAATTGGGCAACCAAGAACCACATCTATGAGGTTGCAAATGGTGGATCGGACTATGAAGAGACCATTGGGTATTATTGATGATGTGTTGGTTCGTGTTGATAAGTTCATCCTTCCAGCGAACTTTGTGATTATTGATTGTGAGGTTAATTATGAGGTTCCTATTATCTTAGGTAAACCTTTCCTTGCTACGGGGAAGGATTTTGTTGATATGGAAGCCGGTGATCTCACCTTATAGGTGGGCGAGGAAAATGTGGTTTTCCATGTGTGCAAATCGATGAGGCAACCGAATAGCAATGAAGTTTGTTCGTTTGTAGACATAGTGACCGAAGTGATTGTTGATGATGCTAGCGACGTGATGAATGTTGAGGATACCTTCGAAACTGTGTTGCTTAATCACGATGATGATGAGAAGGAAGGCTTTGTGGAATGTATAAATGCACTACAAGGAATGAGGTCGTATACTTATGAACCCCAAAAATTGTCCTTAGATCTTGAGAACTGTAAGACTCCTCCAAGAAATCCCTCAATCGAGGAGCTTCCCGCTTTGGAGTTAAATCCATTTCCTCCACATCTATGGTATGAGTTTCTTGTCCCATGTTCTACTTTACCTGTTATTCTTTCCTCTTGCTTGACTAACAAGCATGTAGATTCTACTTTGGCGGTGCTCCAAAAGAGGAAGAAATATATAGGATGGACATTGGCAGATATTCCAGGTATGAGCCTCGCCTTTTGCATTCACAAAATTATTTTGGAGGAGGATGCCAAATCCTCCGTTAAACATGGACTATAGGAATCTCAACAAAGTCACTAGAAAAGATCATATTCCTCTTCCATTTCTTGATCAAATGCTTGATAGGTTGGCCAGACGAATTTTTTATTGTTTCCTTGATGGATATTCTGGCTACAATCAAATTCTTATTGCACCTGAAGACCAAGAGAATACTACTACTTTCACTATTCCGTATGGTACTTTCGCATTCTCGCGGATGCCATTTGGGTTATGTAATGCACCGGCAAATTTCAACGGTGTATGATATCCATCTTCACCGACATGGTGGAGGACTTTCTTGAGGTCTTCATGGATGATTTTTCCATGGTGGGGACTTCTTTTGATGAGCACTTGGATAATTTGGACAAGGTATTAGCAAGATGTGAGGAAACAAACTTGGTCTTGAATTGGGAGAAGTATCACTTCATAGTCGAGGAAGGCATAGTCCTCGGCCACAAATTTTTAAAGCATGATATTGAGGTCTACATGGCCAAAATTGAGGTGATCTCCAAACTCCCTCCCCCTACATCCGTGAAGGGGGCGAAGAGCTTTTTGGGTCATGCGGTGTTCTATCGCCGATCATCAAGGACTTTTCTAAGGTGGTAAACCCCTTTTGTAAACTTTTGGAGAAGGATTTCAAGTTCCATTTCAATGAAGATTGTATGAAGGCATTGAAATTGCTCAAGTTCAAGTTGACTACTACTCCTATTATCACCGCACTGGATTGGGGCTTGCCTTTCGAGCTCATGTGTGATGCAAGTGATTTGGAGGTTGGAGCGGTATTGGGGCAACGTATCAACAAAATCTTCCATCCAGTCAACTATGATAGTAAGACCATGAATGATGCCCAAGTCAACTACACAGTGACTGAAAAGAGCTCCTTGCCATTGTTTTTGCTATGGAGAACTTACGCCTGTACTTGATGGGTAAAAAGGTGATTGTTCACACCGACCATGCAACGCTTCGATATTTGATAAGCAAGAAAGATTCTAAAGCGGTGGGTGATTCTTTTGCAAGAGTTTTATCTAGAGATTCAAGAACGCAAGGGCAGTAAAAATGAAGTGGTGGACCACTTGTCTCGATTAGAGGAGGAGGGGAGGCTACATGATGGCCTTGAGATAAATGATTCATTTCCCGACGAGCAACTTCTAGCCATTTCTATGACCGGGATGCCATGGTTCGACGGCTTAGCCAATTATCTTGTGAGTGGTAATGTACCGAATGAGTTATCTTCAAGCCAAAGGAAAAGATTAAACGAGATTGCCTTGGCTACTATTGGGATGGGCCTTATCTCTTCTGAATTTGTACCGATGGTGTGATTCGACGATGTGTACCAAAGGAAGAACAAGTGGAAATTCTTGAGGCTTGCCACTCTTCGCCATATGGTGGTCACCATGGTGGATCTAGAACGACAACAAAAGTGTTGAGTTGTGGATTCTATTGTTCTACTTTTTACAAGGACGCTAGCGATCTCATCAAGAGTTGTGATGAATGTCAAAGGGGCGATGGGATTTCTAAGAAAAATGCGATGCCCGTTACCACTATCTTGGAGATTGACATTTTTGATATGTGGGGCATTGATTTCATAGGTCCGTTATTGAGCTCTTGTGGGAACACTTACAAAATGGTAGCTGTGGATTATGTGTCAAAGTGGGTTGAAGCCGTGGCTTTTCCCAACAATGAAGCTCGAAGTGTGGTTGCAGTTTTGAAAAAGAACATCTTCACGAAATTTGGTACTCCAAGGGCCATTATTAGTGACGGGGGATCATAGTTTTGCAACAAGGATTTTGATACCTTACTCACAAAGTATGGTGTCACTCACAAAGTGTCGACCCTTTATAATCCTCAAGCAAGTGGGCAAGTTGAAGTTTTCAACCGGGAGATCAAGAGTATTTTGTCAAAGACCGTGAATGCCAACCGAACGGATTGGTCAAAGAAACTTGATGATGCTCTTTGGACTTATAGGACGGCTTATAAAACACCAATTGGTATGTCTCCGTATCAGCTAGTGTTCGGGAAAACTTGTCACCTACCGGTGGAACTTGGGCACAAGGCTATGTGGGCATTGATGAAGCTTAATCTTGAATGGGATATCGCCACCAAATTAAGGGTGGTACAACTGAATGATATCAACGAATTCCGGTACCATGCGTATTCAAGTTCGTCCTTATACGAGGACAAGATGAAGTATCTCCATGAAAAATACATCCGGAACAAGGAGTTCAAAGAAGGTGATCTCGTGCTATTGTTCAATTCTTGGTTGTGGATGTTTCCAAGAAAGTTGAAGTCCAAGTGGAGTGGTCCATTTGAGGTTGTGCATGTGACACCCTTTGGTACATTAGACTTGAAGAACAAAAATGATGAAGTATTTAGAGTCAATGGTCACCGGGTGAAACATTATCTTGGCAAGGTTGATGATGTCCACGTTGTGGCGTTGATTCATTTCAAATGATTGATGGTAACCTGCGTCGTGCCGCAACGTCAAATCAGGTACTTCTTGGGAGGTAACCCATGTTTCTTTTCATTTTTCATTTTCTTCCTTTTTAGATAGGTTTTGTATTGAGCTAACTGGTTTTGAAGTGAATTGCAGGAATGAGTGTGCATTGCAGGGACTGTAATTGAAAAAAATTGGCCAAGTGTTGAAATTATATGGACTGCGCAAAAATGATTGCAACCGCAGAGAAGACTCTGCGGCCACACAATTCTTTGTGTAGCCGAACAACTGGAGACCCAAAAATGTGAACTCTTTGAATTTCAAATTGCAGAGAGCAGGCCAATATGCGGCCGCACACAAAAATGTGCTGACCGCACAAATTTCTGCGGCTGCACTCACTTTTGTGCGGACCGCAGAAGCTAAGTTTAAGTGTAGGTAAAGAGTGCGGACCGCACTCAAAATTGCACGGCCGCACTCAACTTACTTTCTAACCGACTTGGTCAAACTATAAATAGGGCTTTTCATCATTATTCATACTTTACACTCTCTGAATTCCTAAGCCCTAAGAAAACACTTGCATCACAAAATATTTCACAACTCATAGTCAGTTCATCAAGTTAGATTCTTATCTGCATCTTTCATCACTGGTATGTTCAATCCATGTTAGATTTTATCCATTTTTCTTAATTTTTTTTTCTTTGATTAGTTTAGTTATTTTTAGGCCTAAAAATGTGAAATGTGCGTAATATGTGCTTAAAACTCATGTGATTAGTTTCATATATGTTCATTAGGGACTGGGTAGACCATTAATCATGTAAATTTGTGCATACAATGTCTAATTTGTGAAAAATTTCATGAACCCTAAAATTCACTACCATAAATGTTCAAATTGTGCGGCCACACACAAATTTCTACGGTCTGCATACCACTTGATTAGGGAAGATTTGTGCTTGAAAAGTGCAGACCGCACTCAAAATTATGCGGTCCGTAGAAATATTGTGTGGCCGCATAAAAATGTGTGCGACCGCATAATGAAACTTTAGAGAACGAGTATCTAAGGATTGGATTTGTGCGGGTCACTCCAAATTGTGTGGTCCGCACTTCAGGATGTGCGGCTGCACTAACAGTTATGTGGTCCGCACTCCAGGGTGAGCAACCACACTTCAAAATTGTGCAGTCCACACAAGACAGTCTGCGGCCGCACTCAAAATGTGCAGTCCGCACAAGACAATCCGCGGCCCACTCAAAATGAGCGGTCTGCACTGTCTCATCCGTAAACTGTTGTCATGCAACACTTATGCAAATGTTTGAATTGTTTTGAACTTCAACTGACTTATGTACCTTGTATTGCAGACAATGGTTAGATCTCGTGGTAGAGGCGACACACCCAAAGGGAGAGGCGAATCCTCTTGAGGTAGAGGAAAAGGCACTCAACCACTGGGAGTTGTAACGACCCGGTCGGTCATTTTGAGCTCTAGCGTGTCATTCAATAGTTTGAATTCGTGAGCAGCTCCATTTCAGGTATTATGACTTGTAGGTGTGGTCAGAGTTGAATTTCGGGAAGTTAAAAGTTGGTTTGGAAAGAAAATTCTCATTTTAGAAGCCTTAAGTTGGAAGAATCAACTAAGATTAGAATTTTTAGTAAACAACCTCCGAATCAGGATTTGAAGGTTCCTGCAGGTTTGTATGATGATTTCGGACTTGGGTGTATGTCCGCTCAGGTTTTGGATAACCCGGGAGCGTTTCAGCGTATATTGTGGAAGTTAGCATTTTAGAAGGATTTCATGAATTTGGGCTTGAAGTGCATTCCAGTGAGGTTGATATCCGTTTGGGATTCCGAGTCTGGGAATAGCTCCGTATGGTGATTCTGGAGTTGGGAGCGCGATCGGAAGTGAATTTGGATGTCTGTAGGTCATTTTGAAGTCATTTGGCTAAAAATAGAAATTTGAAGTTTTTGAGAAATCCGACCGGGAGTGGTAGTTTTGATATCGAGGTCGGAATGCAATTCCGGGAGTTGGAAAATTTGAGGTCAATCGGATGTGATTTGATAGGTTTCGACATCAGATGTAGAAGTTGGAAAATTCTAAGTTCATAAAGTTGGGATTGGAGTGTGATTCGTGGTTTTGATGTTTTTTGATGTGATTTGAGGCCTCGATCAAGTCCGCATTATGTTTTGGAACAGGTTGGTATAATTGGACGAGGTCCCGGGGGCCTCGGGTGGATTCCGGGTGGTTAACGCACCAATGTTTGAAGTTGAAGTAGGCTGAAGGCTGCTGTCATCTGGTGTAACCGCACCTGCGAGGCTTTGACCGCAGGTGCGACTTCTGGGATGGAGCTGAGGAGGCTACAGGTGCGGAAGATGGGTCGCACCTGCGGAAGCATAGGTGCGAAGAATGAACCACAAAAGCGAGAAATGCTGGGTTGAGTCAGAACCGCACCTGCGATGGAATTTCCGCAGGTGCGGCTATTGAACCGCAGGTGTGAAAGGAGGCCTGGGCAGAATGTTTTAAAGACGGGTTTTGTCATTTATCACCCATTTTTCATTTATCATGGGCGATTTTTGGAGAGCATTTCAAGGGGGATTTTTGTTAGCCATCAAGGTAAGTAAATTCCTTCCGTTTGTTAGATAAATACAAGATTATATGCATGGATTATGCATGGAAATTGGTAAGAATTTGGGAAATTTTTAAAGAAACCTAGAAAAATGTAAATTTGGAATTTAGCCATGAATTTGAGTATGGAATGTAGAGTAAATTGCATGATTGAACTGGTAAGGCTATGGGTAGAATGTATCTTCGAGAATTTTAGATTTCCGGGCACGTGGGCCCGAGGGAATTTTTGTCATTCTCCGAGCGGGGTTGGGAAAGTATATAATCTGAATTTGTTGTGAGTATTAGGATGGATTTTCATTGCTTTGCCGTTATGTGGTAGTTCAGAGCATTGTGCGTCCGTTGGAGTCATTAGAGGGGCTTGGAAGCCGGTATTGGAATTTCGGAGCGAGGTAAGTCTCCTTTCTAAATTTGTGAGGGGGAATCGTCCCCGTAGGTGAGTTAATTAAGTATATGCCATTACTTTCAGGGGCTACATACGCACGAGGTGACGAGAGTTCGTGCGTAGCTACTATTATGCCATGTCCGGGTAGCCTAGGACCCACTAGCATGCCTTAACTGTTGTACTTTTGATTTTGTTTGTGATGTTAGACTACTAATATAATCGAAATGGTAATTTAATTACTAAGGAAGATTAGAGTTTATTTTCTAAATCATGTAAAAAGAGAGTTTATTTCCTTCGCGGGCAATTGTATTTCCGAATAAGGTTGTGTTATTAAACATTATATAAAACTCGGCAAGTGAATTTTGAAAAATGGATTTAAATACTGTTTTTGGTTTTTAAAAGTGAAATCGGTCATTTAATTGAGTATTTGTGTTCCCAACGTATTCGGGGTGGATTGTTGATTGTGCGTGTCTGCATGTGACCGCTTCACAATTTACATTCCGCGAGCGGAGTGTTATTTCCCCTACATTCATGGGAGCGGTCCGTACGCCACGGCGGATTTAGAATGCACTTTTGGTACGGGCCGTTCGATCCTCGGTAGTGCATAGATATGATTATTATAATGAGAGGTGAATTTATGGGACGGGCCGTTCGATCCTCGGAAGTGCACAGAGAGGATTAGTATATTGAGAGATGCACTTTTGGTCCGGGCCATTCGATCCTCGGCAGTGCATAGACATGAGTAGTTTATTGAGAGGTGCACTTTTGTACAGGCCGTGCACAGAGTGATTATTACGACGGCTCAGGCTGGTTGTCCTTATCCCGTATGCGCATGCTAAACTGTTAAATGTTTTCTACATGATTTTGAAGCGATAAGATATTTGGGAGAAAATAAAGAGGAAATTGTTGATTTATGATATTTGGGGGAAAACAAAGAGGAAATTGTTTATGTAAGATAATTGGAAAAGAATGAGAAAGTGGTATCTGTTGTTTATTTCCAGTATTTACTTGGAGTTCAGTGCCTTACATACATGCTGCTTTACTGCCTTTACATGCTTATCGTGTTCATCTTACACTGTTAAATAAATTTGCTGGCCCTTAGTAAGTGTCTAATTCGACCTCTCGTCATTACCTCTTTGAGGTTAGGCGGGCGACTTTTTGAGTACACGTTGTTTTTTTGTACTCATGCTACACTTGATGTGTATTTTATTGCACAGGTACTTTCATAGCAATGTGGAGGATTCGGAGACTTAGGCGAGTTGCATCATTCGGAGGCGATCCGCAGCTGAAAGAGTCACTTTCATACTTTATTTACTTCATTTTTAAATTTCCTTGTCCAGTTGTATTTCGGGCAGGCTTTGTAATGATTGTTTAGATTCTTAGAAATTGGCTCATGTACTTGTGACACCGAGTTCTAGGATATGTGTTGGGATATAATTGCTTAAATGTAATCCTTAAACCATTGTTTTTAATTAACAGACTTTTATTTTGTCAATTTGCATTTAAGGGAAAAAGGAAATGTTTTCATAAATGTTAAAACCGGAAAATTTATTCAATTAATTAATGATTTAGCTTGCTGACATTGATGTCCAGCGCCATCACGACCTTAGGAATTTTCGTGACAATATGGTATCAGAGCGCTAGGTTCCCGTAGGTTTCACAAGTCATGAGAAAGTCTAGTAGAGTCTTGCGGATCGGTACGGAGAAGTTTGTACTTATCTTCGAGAGGCTACAGGGCTGTTAGGAGTATCCTTTCTTGATTCTTCATCGTGCGAGTTGATTCCTTGAGGCTTATGCCTATGTTCATTCCTACTCAATCTTACGTGTCGTGAAGCGCTTGCTATGGATTAGGAATTTGAGGAATCAAAATGGTGCTATGAATGTGATTCGAGATGCTTCCATGTGTAATTGGTTGGGTCTGTTGTTATGGCCCTTCAAAAAGGGTAATATGTTGTATCAGCTCAGTAACTATGTTTCTCGGAGCCTTAAGGCTATGCTCAGGTAGTGATGATGCTTGCGATTGGTTATCACGCGATGTCGATATGATGATAGAATGTTTGCCCGTATGTTGGGGGTGATGAATGGTTTGAAGGGAGGTCTTCTCAGAGTGTGATTTCGAGGTTTCGATATTCTAGTGCCGGCAGAGGAAGGGCATTTGGGTTATGAATGGTCCGGTTGGGGTTGATAAGGTAGTAATACATGGTGTCTTCAAGTGAGATGGGATATGCACCAGTGACGTATAGTCGTTGTCATTGATCGAATGGAATATGTGAACTTTGTCGGTTCTACGGTTTCTTCGGTTGTGTGGGGTCAGAGTATTGAGAAGAAGTATTGAAAAATGCGGTTGGAAGAGAATGTCATTGAATTGAGGCTAGGCGGTGGTTCCATTTCTAGGAGGCTAGGTGTAAGAAGCGGGAGTCGAGCAGTCGCAAAGTGGGGGAGCGGCAGCATAGCTTGGAATCTGAAGATATTGTCGCGCATTTAATGGATATCCATGAGGAGCGGACGGACTAGTAAAGTTGGTACATGAAGCAGGGCATAGAATGGGGTATTAAAGTCGCAGAGAGCGTGCATTTCAGCGCCGTTAGGAGGTGTCCGTGGGTGATTTCCACAGGTGGGTTATCTTCTGTGAATAGGTTAGCGATGGCGGGGTTGGCAGGTCTCGGTGAGGAGTTCTAGTGGCTAGTCGATAGGAGGTAGAATGTGTGAATGATGCTGGGGAATCTGAGTATTTAGGGAGTGCTAGCAAGAGGATCTGGAAGAGTTGGACGGGTTGGTTGAGATAGATCGCATCATCAAAGGAGGAAGGATCTCAGCAGGGTCTAGAGTGGTGCGAGGAGTAGCTTCGGGCTAAGTGGGGGAGTCCCACCATCTGCAGTTGAGTTTTAGGATTGTGTTATCATAGGGTTGCGGATTGTCGGCGTATCGGCAAGTTGTTACAGCTAAAGGAAAGAGTAAAATGGTGATGGTGCGTGGGATTTGATGAATGTGTGCAAAGGTTGGCCCTGTCGGGCTAGGGTTAGGCTTTGGAAGATTCAGAATTTATGTTTAAGGCATGGGCGAGTTGTAAGGTTAGTGACTCAGTCACGTGTTTCATTGAAAAAGGTGTTCCTATGCTAGAGAGAGCCTTGGAGTTAATTGTATTCGGGGCCAGCCAGAGTGGGTGACTCTCAATAGCGGTCCTAGTGAGTTCAAAAGTTAAGAATGCGGCGTTTAAGGATTTCAGGCAGCAGTGTGATCGAGAATCGAGCTTTTGCAGGGTAATTTCTGAGAAAGAGGAGGATGGTTGGGATGTTCTATGATATGTTTCAGCATGCAAGATAGTATTGAAGGAGTGAGATGAATAAACTCTGAATTGTAGAAAGATTATCAGAAGGGTATGAGACGGGTTGTCGGATTTAAGCGGCTTAGTCTCGTGAATCAAGGTCACTCGGGATGAGTGAGGGTTAAGTTTGCTATGGGATGAAGGAAGTTTCTATTATTCCTGAGGCATTGAAGATGATTAAAAGAAGATAGATTGATTAGCCATGGTTGAAATGGCACCTTTGCGGCAGTGATCGGTTCCTTTGATGTGATTTAGTTATGCATGTGGGTTGTGCCGATGTGTGCGGGGCTTGTCGGCCATCGTATCGGATTTCCTATGGGAGAATTTGAGTGCTATGGCCTGTCAGGTGTAGGCGGACCCCGGAAGGGTTATGGTGGTATAGACTACTACTTAAGGATTTGCATGATTGGGTGATAGTGGGAATTCACTCGTGTGTTGAGATGGTACTCTTAGATTGAGTTAAGTAATAGATTTCTATGTGATGATGTGTTCACCCTATTGGTGGTTCAGAAGTTGTGATGGGATTCATGTGCTATCCATGTTGGTATGTTAGGTGCGGAAAGCAGTATGTAGCTAGGAGTAAGAATCGATATTTGCGGTTCGGTGATGATAAGGATGTCATGAGCTCGGAAGAGCAAGGAAAAGTGATTTGAAAGTTCAGAATAAGCTGGTGTTATCTTTAGTGCCACATGAGATTGAGATTCGGTGGTAGAGGCTTTGTACTCTGGTTAAGAGTTCTTGAATTGTCTTACAACATACTATGGCCAGTGGTGGATGGGCAGACTTGTGGCCTTGTGTGGAAGGTCGTGGAAGCATGACCGCGAAAAGATTGTATAAAGTGTGACATGTAGTCACTTGATGGATTTCAGATTTGGACAGAGTATAAAGAAGTGCAACATTGCGTAATTGAGAATTTACGCCTAGAGGGTGTTCGGTTCAGTTGATAGAGTATAAAGAAGTGCATTGCGTAATTGAGAATTTACGCCTGGAGGGTGTTCGGTTCAGTTGATTATGGATTATGGGGTGTTGTCCCGGTGATGATGGTTGTTCTCGTGTATTATGAGAGAAGTGGGTTAATATGGACCCGGGTAAAAGCTAATAGCTTATTTTGGTGCAAGAGAGTTGGCTCGATGTTTGGGGATGGATTCAAATAAGATTATGGGCTCCGTATGAGCCGGGCATATTCCTTTCAGTAGAGCGCTTTTCATGGAAAGGTATTGGAACAACGGATGTTGTTCCGTCTTCGTCAAATTCAGGTGTGATTATGACTGTGCCATATGAGTTGTGAAACAGTTTGATAATTTCCTATGTGTTAAGGTCCCGCGTAGTGGGGATGTTATGTGAGCAGGATAGCTCTTGAGATCCAGAGTGTATATATATATCGCACCCCAGATGTGCTAGAGTTATGTAGCCTACGGCTTTATCAGTCTCCCCATGATGGTATTATGCACTTAGCGTGCTTGTGATTGATATTCANTTCGGCGTATATTGTGGAAGTTAGCATTTTAGAAGGATTTCATGAATTTGGGCTTGAAGTGCATTCCAGTGAGGTTGATGTCCGTTTGGGATTCCGAGTCTGGGAATAGCTCCGTATGGTGATTCTAGAGTTGGGAGCGCTATCGGAAGTGAATTGGATACTTGTAGGTCATTTTGAAGTCATTTGGCTAAATATAGAAATTTGAAGGTTTTTGAGAAATCCGACCAGGAGTGGAAGTTTTGATATTGAGGTCGGAATGCGATTCCAANCGGGTATGTTATTCGGATCGGGTTGCACGCTGCAACAGTGTGATGATGAGAAGGGTTAATATGTTTTCTTGTGTTTTATTTCCTAATTTCTGAGAAGAGTTCATATTAGTTGCGTGAGTTGAATAGTCCATTCCTAAGCTATTTCTTATTTACCCTGTTCGAGTTATGGCCTATTGGCAATGTGATATCATGTGAGGCTGTTGGTCATGTTGGGGTAGTTTATTGTCTAAGCAGTTCATACTGGGTGAGACGATATTTTCGGATCAGGGATCAGTGCGATAAGGTTATGTGAAGTGTATATTAAAGAACAAATACCATTATTCAGGTTCATAATGAAGTGATGATTCTAGTCAAGATGAGGTATTCAAGGATTTGTCAACTCTGCAGTTGGGTATGAATTTCTGCACATTTCCTCCGTTGTGGTGGTATCGTCAGCATTATATTAGGATGGCTATATATCTGTTACAAGGTGCATCGAGGGAACCAGATTCGTGGAATTTTTGGCTATCAAGGTTCAGGGAGTGTCATTGTGGCCAGATGATGAGTTATGCAATGCATGGTGCTGATTCAGCAAAGGTATGTGGTCATGTTCTGGTATATCGTGTGGTAGTTGATAAGGTGTTTATATGTTAGAACTAGGCCTGGCAGAAAATTTTTAGGTGTTTGAATGAATTCTGAGCTTATTATATGGATAAAAGAAGAAATCATCATATGTGATCAAGCTAATGTACTCAACTGGGTTGTGGTAGCACGCGAAGGTGCTCGGGGTGTTAAACAGTGATTTCAGATAACTCCAGAGCAGTTCTTAGCATGTTCGAGGACGAACGTCGGTTTAAGTGGGGGAGAATGTAATGACCCGACCAGTCGTTTTGAGATCTAGCGCGTTGTTCAGCGGTTTGAAGTTGTGAGCAGCTCCATTTAAGGTATTATGACTTGTAGGTGTGGTCAAAGTTAAATTTCGGAAAGTTTAGAGTTGGTTTGGAAAGAAAATTCTCATTTCAGAAGCCTTAAGTTGGAAGAATCAATTAAGATTGGAATTTTGAGTAAACAACCTCCGAATTAGGATTTGAAGGTGCCTACAGGTTCGTATGATGATTTCGGACTTGGATGTATGTCCGGCTCGGGGTTTGGATAACCCGGAAGCGTTTCGGAGTATATTGTGGAAGTTAGCATTTTAGAAGGATTTCATGAATTTGGGCTTGAAGTGCATTCCAGTGAGGTTGATGTCCGTTTGGGATTCCGAGTCTGGGAATAGCTCCGTATGGTGATTCTAGAGTTGGGAGCGCTATCGGAAGTGAATTGGATACTTGTAGGTCATTTTGAAGTCATTTGGCTAAATATAGAAATTTGAAGGTTTTTGAGAAATCCGACCAGGAGTGGAAGTTTTGATATTGAGGTCGGAATGCGATTCCAAGAGTTGGAGCAAGTCCGTAATGTTGAATATGACTTGTGCGCAAAATTTGAGGTCAATCGGACGTGATTTGATAGGCTTCGGCATCGGATGTAGAAGTTGGAAAATTCTAAGTTCATAAAGTTGGAATTGGAGTGCAATTCGTGGTTTTGATGTTGTTTGATGTGATTTGAGGCCTCGAGCAAGTCCGCATTATGTTTTGGAACAGGTTGGTATAATTGGACGGGGTCCCGGGAGCCTCGAGTGGATTCCGGTTAACAGATCAATGTTTGAAGTTGAAGAAGGCTGAAGGCTTCTGTCATCTGGTGTAACCGCACCTGCGAGGCTTTGACCGCAGGTGCGG